>OY856187.1:422464881-422628792 GCA_963693315.1 Diogma glabrata
TGTGTTGTGTGTAAAGTTAAGGGTGGAGTTCAAATAAGTTGTTTTATCTAAACAAATCTAATTACCACTAAATCTGAATCGTTTCAACATTATTACGTTCTGCATTAGGGTTGATTTATTTCCCAAGATTTCATTTAAAATTGGCATTCATGTATATGAAATTTAATAGCCGCTTTGTATATATATTAGAGCATTCAGTTATTCGACATTTTGAGTTATCCGAATATCGAATAGCTTTTTCTTCAAATATCCGAATATTCGGTTAATATTCGAATAGTAAAAGAAGTACTAAGAACTATGAATAAAATCAAACAGGTTTAACATATTATGCATTTTATTTTATTTATTTTCTCGAAATATGCATTTAAAAAAGAGAAGCGCGTTTAGATGCTTAAATTTTAGGCTACTTCTTATTTCAGATATCCCGTCGTAGAAAACCTCTCAGTTTTTGTTAAAGTGGGGCTGATAGCCAATAGAGCATTATTCAAATTGTCTAATTTATCTGTTCTTGTTTTGAACTAGTTTAAATAACAAAAATGTTCTTTTAAACTATTGAGTATTGACCGCGATTTTCATTACCACTGTTACTCTATCTCATATCGTGGAATCACACTGAAAAAAAAATTGAAGTTCATGACAACCTCATCTCGAAGTTGGCAGTTTATTATTCATGCAAAGAAAAATTATTTGCCAACAATTTCACTGTGATTGGGACAACTACCCGATAACATTTTCCTAACAACAGAATGAGGTTTATATAAAATATAAAATGTTATATCCAACATAACAGTAGTTGAATAAAGTAAATAACTATTTCCCTGAAAAAAATTTTTTTTGGCCTTATATCATGAATTTTTCATTTTAAAGTTTAAGTATTTGAGATTAATTGAACTATATTTTATTTTCACATACATATTTCGTGTGATTGTCTCAACTTCATCGATTTATAATTGTAGAGTTGTTGAAGCAATTTCGTAGTTTGATTCGCCATATGTGACCGCACGGTGAGGTTGAGACAATTGCATTTCGATTGGAAATAGGACATGTTTTTTTCAGTGCAGTAATTGAGCAAATCGCTGGTTGCAGCTTTTGTTGCAATATATTTTTACTTTGATTGTTGACTGCAAGTGCGTCATTTATATCACTAGATATCTGCAACCATGGTTATTCCTCTGGTGAATCTTTGAAAGTTAAGGAAACGCGAAAGGAAAGTTTTCACATCAGTTTTCTTTGCGTAATCAAAATATTCGTTCGATTGTGTTTTTTTCTTTTCTGATCCATTCGTTTTCTGATTTCGTGGAGTAAGATTTTACTTAAATCACTGTTCAGTTCCATTAGAGAAGTAAATAAGAATTTGCATATGCCTTCGGCTGTCATAAGTGTTGAATTTTTTTCGCTAAGTTCTTTGACTGCAATATTAAGCGGAGTTTATACGTCAAGCAATTTTTGTAACAAAATTATTTCCCTTAAAATATTAAAATTTCTTAGTTTCGAAGTATGAAAAAGAAATGAAGCGATTCAAAACCATTATATTTTGGAAGATAAAACATATTCGAATATTCGCGTATCAATATTCGGATAACGAATACTAAAAATATACCCAAATTAATCGGATATTCGAATAGTCGAATATTCGGATTTGAATGCTCTAATATATATATAAGAATGTTGTTGTTTTAAGTTAAGAATCTTTGATTTAACGTAATTTAAAATCTTATTTATGGCTGTTATGAAATAAAGAAAAACAATGCTGGGATAGCAAGCTGCTTCTAATCAGAAACTACGAGGTATACGCTTAGGAAAACCAGTATACTAACCTGCATGTTTGTAGAATAGAAATAGAAAATGGTCAAAACAACCTAAACTTTTTGAGTGATAACAAATTATTTCAGTACTTACTACGATTTGTAAGATTTTGAAATAAAACTTCCCGGCTGAATGTTTTTTGAAAAGTCAAACATGATTTTCCTGACCCAAAATAATTCTTTTGTACCGTGTTAGATCCTATTTTAATAATAAAGGTATCCAAGCTACAATCTAGGTTTCCTTTCTAGGTAATAGTAATTCATAGCTCCGACACTGATGGACGAGCAATTTTAGGAAGGTTTCAAACAACATCACAAGCAAACTATGATGATATTGATGTAAGAGCAACAGTTGAATCAATCGTTGAGTTTGAACCAAAATTGGAAAGTTTTACAGAGCATTTAGTTGATATGAAAACAGCTCAATCTAGAGTTTATCTTCTATATGCAAAGTAATTATAATTTTGTCAATTATTTTAAAAGAATGTATAAATGTTTTTAATTCTCTTCAACAGTAAAGAAGATGCGTATGTAATTTTTCGAGATGCTGCGAATTTAAATATGACCGAAGCCGGTCATGTTTGGATTGTGACGGAGCAAGCTTTGAATGCCAATAATACACCGGACGGTGTCTTAGGTTTACAGTTAGTTTATGCAACTAATGAGAACGAACATATACGAGTATGTAGCTTAAAATATTTTTTATTCACACATAATAATTATATAATGTTTGAATCTTTCAGGATAGCGTTTATGTTCTTGCTTCTGCAATAAAAGAAATGAGAATAAACGAAACAATAACAGAAGCACCGAAAGATTGTGATGATTCAGGGACGATGTGGGAAGCAGGTTGAACATATTTAAACTTAATTATTTGTTGTAAATTTATTGACATCAGTTTATTTCTCTTTAAGGTAAACGAATTTTTTATTATTTAAAAACAAGAAATATCAGAGGAGAAACCGGACAAGTTGCGTTTGATGATAATGGTGATAGAATTTATGCAGAGTATGATATAATTAACACTCGAGATCATCAAAAGAAAAAAACAGTCGGAAGTTTTTTCTATGATGCAGTAAGTTGTGTTTATATAAATCTTATCTTTTTTTAAGTATGTTAGCTAATAAACAGAAGTACACTTTGTAAAACGTTTGAATTTTTTCAATTTGGAAATCAGTTTTGGCTTTCTCTTAATAAACCTTTCAGGTTATTACATTAAAACTTTTCGTGTTTTGGGCAGAATAGACTTATCAGTTGACCTTGTCAGTTAAACTGTTGATGGACTTGTCAAATGAATCGTCAGTTTAGCTGTCTCTTGAGCTCCCTATTAACCTATCAGTTGACCTATTAGTTCACTTGTATGTTGTTATTTAGTAATCCTGTTGACCTGCCAATAGATCAGACAGTTGGCATTTTACCTAGCGGTTTACCTGTTTACTTGTCATGTAACCTATCAATTGACCTGATAGTTGGCTTGTCCATTGACCTGTAAATCAAATTTTGAATTAACATATTATTTAACTTGCCAGTTGACCAGCTATTGAGAGGTTTTGTGCTTTATTGCTAGTTTGTCACGAATAGGCTCCATAACGTCATATATTTATACTTTCTGGCGTCTTTTACAACAAGTTTAGAATATATATTTTACCATAAAAATTTCAGGAAAAATTTAAAATGCGACTTAAGATAAACGACAGTCTTATCTTATGGCCTGGAAAATTAAAAAAGAAACCTGAAGGCATAATTATACCAACCCATTTGAAAGTATTAACAATCGAAGAGAAACCATTTGTTTATGTAAGGAAATTAGCGGATGAAGAAATACAATGTGATGAAGATGAAATTCCTTGTCCTCATTACAATGTCTCAGATGGAACAGGTAACCAGAATAAATATTTAAATATTTAATTCAAATAATTAATTTAAAATTTTTTTTATAGAAAACGAATTCTGTTGTAAAGGCTATTGTGTCGATTTACTACGAGCTCTTGCTCTTCGAATAAATTTTACGTATGATTTAGCTTTGTCACCGGATGGTCAGTTTGGTCATTATATATTAAAAAATCAATCATCTGGTTTAGCGGTTAAAAAAGAATGGACTGGTTTAATAGCTGAAATTGTGAACGAAAGAGCTGATTTAATTGTTGCACCATTAACCATAAATCCAGAGCGAGCTGAATTTATAGAATTTTCAAAACCATTTAAAGTAAGTATTAAAATTTTCGTTTCCATTGAATTGCTTATTAAAAAAACGTATTTTTATTTTCAATCTTTTCTTCCTCTAAAACTTGTAGTATCAAGGAATTACTATTTTAGAAAAAAAACCATCTCGCTCCAGTACTTTAGTATCATTTTTACAACCATTTAGTAATACATTATGGATTCTTGTAATGGTATCTGTTCATGTAGTTGCTTTGGTGCTATATTTACTTGATAGGTACTAGTTCTTTTAATACTTCTCCTTTTCAGTTAGACCACATAATATTACTAACTATAATCAAAATTTTATTATTTAGATTTTCACCGTTCGGAAGGTTTAAACTATCAAATAACGATAATACTGAAGAGGATGCGTTAAACTTAAGTTCAGCCATATGGTTTGCATGGGGAGTTTTATTAAATAGTGGAATTGGAGAAGGAACACCTAGAAGTTTTTCAGCTAGAGTACTAGGTAAACTTCAAAACAATCTTTGTAAAATAAAATAAAATAAAACTTGCATTTAACAATTAGGTATGGTTTGGGCTGGTTTTGCAATGATAATTGTTGCATCATATACTGCTAATTTAGCTGCCTTCCTGGTGTTAGAAAGACCCAAAACAAAGCTTACGGGTATAAATGATGCTAGATTGAGAAATACAATGGAAAATTTAACATGTGCGACTGTTAAAGGATCTGCAGTCGATATGTATTTCAGACGACAAGTTGAATTATCCAACATGTATCGAACAATGGAAGCAAATAATTATGCAACCGCCGAACACGCAATACAAGATGTAAAGGATGGGTAAGCTATAATATTTTGTTCTATAAAAGTTTGATTTTTAACGTGGTTTGTTATGTTCACTGCAGTAAGCTAATGGCTTTTATATGGGACTCATCACGATTAGAATATGAGGCAGCTAAGGATTGTGAGCTTGTAACAGCGGGAGAGTTGTTTGGAAGAAGTGGGTATGGTATCGGTTTACAAAAAGGATCACCGTGGACGGATTCCGTAACATTAGCCATTTTAGAGTTTCATGAGAGTATGAACCGATATAACATTTAAAACTAACTTAAAATAATATAAAAAAACTTACTTTTTTATTTAGGTGGTTTCATGGAATCCCTAGATAAAGAATGGATTTTTCATGGAAATGCTCAACAATGTGAACAGTTTGAAAAAACTCCAAACACGTTAGGGTTAAAAAATATGGCGGGCGTTTTTATTTTAGTTGCAGCAGGAATTGTTGGGGGTGTCGGATTAATAATTATCGAAGTTGTTTATAAAAAACATCAAATCAAAAAACAAAAACGTATGGAAATCGCTCGTCATGCTGCTGATAAATGGAGAGGGACCATCGAGGTAAATATAAATATTAATAACATATATCTAGAAAAACTAATACAATAATTTATAGAAACGAAAAACACTGCGAGCTTCCTTAGCAATGCAACGGCAATACAACGTTGGATTAAATGCATCAAATCCAGGTACAATTAGTTTAGCCGTCGATAAAAATCGAATATCGAAATTAGGTCTCCGTACGCCGGAACGTGCATGGCCAGGAGATTCGGATATGGTGAGAAATCGACGTATAGATGATAAAGCAATTAAACCACCACCAAGGTATTCACCCGCTTACACATCAAATGTATCACATTTAGTTGTGTAATATTTCATTAATTACTCCTTCAATTTTTAAAAGCTTTATTTTTGAAATTTTAAACGTAATTATTAATTTTAAAAAGTCTAACGTTATAATTACAATGTATACCGTAAATTTTTAAGGTTTTTTTTTTTTAAACAAAAACAGAAATTCAAATTTTACATTTTTCATAGAACAATTAATTCATCGATAGTGGCTGGCTTTTTGATGAAATAATTTATCGTAGAAAAGATTTTGAAAATCCTTAAAGTTATCGGATATCATCGTTTTTATAATATCTCAATAAATTGTTTCTGTTTTTTTTTTTTTCAAAGTTCAAAATTTCAAAAACATGTTAATATGATAAACGTTAATAATAATACTAAAATTAATAAAAACAATATTTAATTTTTTACTGCCATAAAAATATTTTGTAAATTTAAAAAATATAGCCAAATAAATTCAAACAAAAAAGAAATTGTATTAAATATATATTATAAATGTAAATTAAGAAAATCTTAATTTTTTTAATTAGAATAGAATATTAAATATCGTCTTAATAAATAATTAAAAACAAAACACGAACATTAATTAGAATTAAAAATGTATAATTATAATTTTATTTATGTTTTTTTTTTGTTTTGGTAAATATTGTATTGTTAATAGTTCTTTAACTGCCAAATAGTTAGTACATTAATTTTAAAAAAATTTACATATAGAGCAAAATATATATATATATATAACATTGTTATTAATTTTAATAATTAGTCTTTTCAGTTTTAGTAATTTAATTAAAATTTTTATTGCTCAAAATTTCTTGTAATTTTGTTGCCTAAGTTTTATTAACTATTAATTAATATTTTAAAAAATATAACTTTATGTTGTATTAAAATTCGCTATGCGTTACGGATATTTATATATATGTGTATCCGAAAGTTTATGTTTAATAAGTTATTAATTAATGATAAATCTTGATGTGTGGAATAGTACAGGTTTGTCTGATCGTAATTCATATCTAATTTGACGTTTAAACTATCCGCTGAAAAAGATAAAAATTCTATTAACCGTTATGTCACGTTTGTCTACTTTACTTTGAATTGACATGACTCTCTTCTTGAGCGCGCCTAATCTCTAAGCAAAAAACCAGGTTTTATTAAATATTCCACAGCTTAAGTGTTCCACAACAACAAGAAAGCAATATTCCTATTTATAATATTCTTCCAATAGTTTTAACGGTCATTCATTTCAACGGTCATTTCAACGGTTGATTGTAGAAATTTCCAGTCCAAAGCGTCCAAAATAATACAAAAAACTTATATTACATAGCACTCAAAACTCTATTTACATTTAAAAGATAAATTTCTTCTATTTACACGGCTTTATGTTTGCGACAGAGCGTTTTGTTTACAATTAATTTCATTTGACATACATATTCACATACCACTTAAACTATATACAGTATCGCAATCTAATCAAAATTACATGTTACAATATCGCAGTCTAATATAAAAATAATTCTCATTTTGCAAAAAGGCATTTCTATATATAATTTAGCTTGATTTTTTCAAATATCCTAGGCAAATCCAAAATGACCATACTAAAAAACTGTAGGTATATATTTAACGTTTTTGCGTTGTCCCTTTTTGGTGAAGGGTGAAGCAGATTGGGTATAGTTACACAATTTTGATACAAAAATAGTAGTCAAAACTAGGAGTAAATGTTGGCGGCTTGGCAGAAGAAATTAAATTTGACATAAGTGTTAACTTATATTGTTTTAGTGAAAACTCCTGTTTTCTTTAACAACTCTAAATAGTTAATGCTCTTCGTTATTTAAATTTCTGTTGTATAAACAAAGCCACGAATATAAAGAAATTCTGAATTGACAAATTTAGTTCTCCAAAATATCCGGAACATGCTGTATTTGAATACTGAAAAACACCTAAATTTGGATGTTTACTGTTGGCGAAAATTATAAAATATCCCTATTTCGTAGCTCTGCTTTTTCCTCGTTTTTTTTAACTGGATAGTAACGGTATGTTTGTATCCAATCTTTTTTAAAATAAAATTATACTTCTACTGCAATTAGCCTTAAAATAAAAAGACATCGGTTACCTATCACTATTCACAGTAATGATCCAACATATGATATTCTTTCATAAATATATATTTTTTATGGCGTAGTTTTCTTTAATTTTTAAATTTAAAACGTGAAACTGGTTTTGATAGAGTGAAGCGTGTTGTTAAAAACTTAATATCCGTTAATAATGGTTTCAATATCATAACAGAAACTATCCAAATATTTATCATTTTATATTGTTTTATCTATTAGACAAACTTAAATACAATATACAACAAAATTTAAGTACATCTTACTGATCATTATTGAATTACGAATCGTTTGAAATGAATAATTAGTACACTGTTAATTAAAACCTGATTTTCAGAGAAAAAATCTATTACTTTCGTAATTACTCCAAATAAAAATATTGTGCCAAATTTTTAAAAGTCTAATTATCAATCAAATAAACTGAAAAGTATAATTATTTTAAATTGATACCCAAGTTAACAATTATATTCATTTTATGTACAAATTGTGGTTTGATAATCAATCTTTACATGTAATTATGCCGCAATCTAATTTGTAATTTATATTTATATGCCGAATTACAGAAATAAATTTTATTATAGAAATACAGTTGATGTAACAACTATTTTTTAATAGCATATTTTTTGCATAATAAGTGAAAACACCGTTGTTCGAACTCTTCGTTTCCACATCGCATAAGAATTGTATGAAAACACGGTTTTATCAAAAATGTTTTATTAGGAAATACTAATTCCATTGAAGATCAAACTTGCTCAAATTTACTTTGATCTACTCTACCTCGAACAAGTTGTGTAGTTAAAAAGCATTTTATTTTTCGATTTGATTTAGATCGGTTATAAACATGTTTTGGTAATTTTTAGTGGGGGGGGGGCGGAAAGGGGTATGGTTTTACAGACGAAAAAATAGTACATTATGATGCTAGGACGTAAAGCTAAAGATTTTGGACGGTTGTGGAGTTTGCAAATCGAGGCGCTAGCCGAGATTTGCACCCACATTAAGTCCAAAATAGCTTACGTCCGTGCATCATATACTATTTTTTATTCGCCGCAAGCAAAATATTTTAAGAAAAGTTGTTTATTCTAAATTAAAATTATAAATTTTCATAAATTTTAAAATAAAAATATGTGGAACAAAATATTTATTATTTTTTCCAAATTATTGCGTAACTATGACAACAAATGATAACAACTATTTTAATTGGATAATGAAATTTTGAATTTGAGGGTTGCTTTGATAAAAAATTTTATTTTTCATAGAATTTAAACAAAAACAAATGCTTTTTACTTTTTTGGACGTAGCTATGACAACAAAATAAATAGTTGAAAAGTGAAGCTTCAAGGCCGCAAATCACAGTAATAAAGTAACACTTTAATATGTAGGCGAATAAAAAAGCATATTTTTGTGATTTTTTTGCGACGACATTAGTAATATAATTTTATTAAATTTAATTACATATTATTGTACAACTTTTGAAGTATGCCAGAAAAAATTTCAATTAAAAATGTTGATAAATAAGCCAGTGGGTGACGTTGAATCTCCAGAAGCGCCTTGAAAAAAAGTGGTTTTGCGGTGAACATTATAACCCGTTACCGGATCATGTGAAACAAAAAAATTGATATGCGTTTTAAAGGTGATGTATTTCTCGAGGTAATCAGAAAGTTTTTGTTTTCTATATTTTGCAGCACTTGGAAGTGAAAAACGCGATTTTAACTCAAAAAATCGCGTTTAATTTGTTATTAAAAATTGGAAAAAAATAAAAAAAAAAAACTCTTCCTGATTACCTGTTGATTTATGTGATGTGAAGTAATGTTCAAATTTTCAAAAGGATCGGTTCAGTAGATTTTGAGTTTTAATGTTCACGAACTTCAAAAATGACGTTTTCGGGAAAATGGGGTCAAACGACAACCCTGTTAAAACGCTGTAACTCTGTTAGTTTTACTCGGATTGACCTAAAATTTGACTTAAATACAGACCCCCCACCCCCCCCCCCCCCTCCTGTTGAAACGCTGTAACTACGTTAGTTTAACTTGGAATGACTTAAAATTTGTACACAATATTCTCGACATATTGTTCATTCAGAAAATTTTTTTTTTAAAAAAATGTAAAAAAAATTATTTTAAAACCATATCCACTGGATATCCACTTTCACACGAGGTAAAACTGCATGAAAATGGAAGAATATACAATCGTAGAAAAAAAATTGATTATGATATTTGTCATTTTTAATATAAATCTAAAAAAAAAAAATTCTTTTGTCACTCTAATCAAACCACGTAAAATTAAAATGAATATTTTATATAAAATTAACATTAATATGCTAACAAATAAAATTATTAATATTTAATTTTCAATAAGTGTCTTTCAGTTAATATTTAATTCAATTAAATTGACAAAAATAATATTAAAAAAAAATATGCATACACATATATATTTTATAATAATTAAAAATTGTTTTAAAATTGTAAATGTTAAAATTTGGGATTTAGCCAAAAACAAAAATTATAGTCAAATAAAATTATTATAGATATTATAAGAAAAACTTATATAATATTTTTTATGAAATTAATAAAAAATATTTTTATATTTATTCAAAACTAAACACAAAATATAAATAAAATTTTAAAAACCAAAAAAACTAAAATAAATTTTAAATAAATAAATCACAAAACGACGGATGAACGTTGGAAGAATATAATAAAACTTATAATAAAAATAACAAAAATGTTTTTCAGTTATGTTAATTATATATTGTTTGATTCCTAATTTTATGATTTTATCATGAATAGGAAATAGAAACAATTTTTCTTTTTTTATTGTAAATGAAACACAATCGTTCTAAATTAAATCATAGACAACTTTACTAAATTAAATATATTTATTTATTTCATATAAGTAGTTCCTCAAATTTTAAATTCAAAATATTTGACAGGTTTGCATTGGATTAAAGTGCTAACCACATGGTCCATCATGTTCGTCATTTATAGATTATTAATTTCACTGCATATAGATTTGGTAAAATTGGAGATTCTGTATACAAATCTAATATTGTATGTAATATTGCAAGAGCAATCAACTATCTTGGTAGTTTAGACAGAAGCAAACTAATTAATATTGTTATATTATATGTTTATAATATTTTGATGTTAAATGTTTATTAATATCTATTTTTGTGCTTTTTAATGCTTCCATGTTTCTTTGTCTAAAAAAATTGAATATCATAATATTTATTTATTAACGACAAAATATCATATATTATGATTGCTCTTTAAAAGAAAATTTTTTAAACATGTACATATATACAAATTATTTAAAATGGTAAATATAATTTTCATAGTTTATAGAATCTCCGTTTTTTTTTCAAACAATTAATCCCGTCGAATATTTAATCAAATAATCTAATTTTATAATTTTTATAAATTAAAAACATAACTAAAAATTGTAAAAATATAAAGAAAAGAAAATTAAAGTAAATAAATAGAGAAAAATATGAATTATTTTACAAGTTGTAATAATTAAACATGTAGGCTTTAAATAAATAAACCAAATAGTATTGTTAATTTAATTTCGATATAAAAATTAAATTTATTTCTTTGGAAAGCTGTTTACGCTTTATAGGCTATTTAATTTTGAAAATTAGCTCAATTTTAAAAACGATCAAAAGTTTTTATTTACTGGAAAGAACTGTCAATTTTTGTACTTTTAAAAACATTTTTTAATGGCCTAAACTTAAATTTATTTTCATTTTTTGGTAGTGCAATTTGATGCATTATAATTATTATATAACGCTTTGCATTAAATGTTTAATTCAATAATTTTCTTAAATATACACTAATATTTTGGAATTTAATGGAAATGGAAATGAAATATTTTTGTTTACTGTTACCAATATTATTGAAAAACATTTATATTAAGCTAAAATATCAACAAATATCAAAATTAATTAAATAATATTAATTGATTTTAAGACCAAAGTCTTATTTAAAATTCCATCCAAAATAAAGAAAATTAAAAATATTTCATTTATTTTAATTTATTGTAATACTAATATATTTGCTCAATATTTTTTTTATAGAAAATTATATAGATAATGGATAATCGAAACAATAAAATGTCCATAATAAATTAAAAAAATTATTTTAACATTCAAAATTAAAACATATGAATATAAACAGACCGCATAAAACGGAAAGAAGATTGGTTTTCATAGTGAATGTTGAACAGTTGCTTAAATATTTTGTTGCAAGAATTTTAAAAAAAAATTAAACATAAACCAATTCCCTTTTATTTGAAAATTGTCTTTAACCTTAATAATAAAAAAATAGTAAAAACAACAATAAATTTTAACTCAATTTAAAATCTAAACAAAATGACATTCAGAACGCAACGAATCTTCTAAAAAAAATAGGTAGTCAAGTTTTTATTTCAAAATTAACATACATTAACTTTTTTATTTCAATTCATTAATTGACGATTTGAATAATCTTTTACAACACATGAAATAAATAAATTTCAAAAAGTTTATCAACTCAATGTATAGTTCATATTATATAGATAAATATATATTATATAAAAAACTAATAATTTTTAGAAATGACAAATAAATAAATAAAATTAAAAAAGGAATAAACAAAAAAATAAACGTAAATAAAAACTAAATTAAATTCAATTTATAATTAAAAATAAACAAAATAAAAATAATTAAAACTAATATGTAAAACTGATAATTGTTATTAAATCTCAATTGTTATTGTTATAAAAATATATTTAAAAAAATATGAAAAACAAAAAACTTATATAAGTTTAAGTTGTATTTGATTAAAGAAAAAAACCGATTTAAGTAATAAAAAAAAACTAAAAATAAAAAAAACTAAACCAAAAAAGATCTTAATAAAAAACACATAAAATTTATAAACAAATATTAATTATTGTATTTATTACTCCCACATTAACATTTGTTGGAATCTAAATCAAATTGATTGGTAATTGACCATTTACTAGCTCTCTCTGCCAACTAGGGATATTAAAAAAGTTATCGATATCAAAAATATGGAAAAAACGATATATCGATTAGTATTGAAATATCGATATATTGATAAGTATCGTTATGAAGATAAGTATCGATATATCGATATATTGGAGGTAAACATCAAGATATCGATACTAAACATGTATTTTTAATACACATCAATAGTTACCGATATTTGATGTATATTATCCATATATTCTTTTATATCGATATTTTCAAGGACTTTTTTAACATCGCCTATCGCCCGTTAAAATGTTTAAATTGTTAGGTTGATGGCTCTGCCTTATACATCCAGTTTTAGCCTGAAATTGAATTTCCTTACTATGTTTTTCCAAGCAGAAGTGTCGTTCGCCATATTTTGTAAGATTTGTTATGTAGACTGGAGCATGAAACCGTAGAGAAGTAAGGTTTCAGATTTTTATGTCTGTTTTCTCATAGTTCACAATTTTGCTTACCACACGTAGTTTATAATAGTTTCTCATTCATCCATAATCTGTAGCTTATCGTTCTATATAGTTTCCGTTACACCTAGTTTTTTTATAACAACACCATTAATCATAATATTTCACGTTGCATTTTTGATTTGGGTGAAATTTTTTAGAGGTTTTATATCGAAAAAAAATATATACGTGTTCGTGAATTTCGTGATTTTTGGCTTGAAGACTTATTTTCAAAAATTTATAACTTCGGTTTTATTAAAGATAGAAACTTCTGTTTTGTTTTATTTTAAATTTAGAAAATGTTTTTTTTTTTAAATAAATTCAATGAAAATTATTAACAAATTCCTATTGTCATAAACAAAAAAAAAGGTTAAAATCGATTTTTGGTCACTGCCGCACCACTTTTCCTGTAAGAAATAAATTCATTTATCGAGCGCATGACGATAAAAAATTGTATAAAAGGGTCATTCTTTTACATACCGAATAGATTAAGACAAAATCTGACCAACACATTTTTGATTTAGCTGATAATATTTTTAGGGGATCTATATTGAAAAAAAAGATATACCTGTTCCAGGATTTTTTCTTTTTTTTTTGGAAATTAGAACGGTTTTAAATTTTGAGAATTTCGTGATTTTTGGCTGGAAGGAACTTATTTTCAAAAATTCATAACTTCGATTCTTTTAAAGATAGAAGCTTCAATTTTGTTTTATTTTCAATCTAAAAGATGCTTAAAAAAAATTCAATAAAAATTATTAACAAAATCCTATTATCATAAACAAATAAAATTTTAAAGTCGATTTTTAGTTATGGTCCAATCAAAATAAAGTGTGATTAGTATAACTATCGTATTCTACGTTTAATTTTCTATAAAACACGTATTTTTAATTAATGGAGAAATGATTTTTACTGTTAGAAATAAATTAATTTATCGAGCGCGGGACTACAAAAAATTCGTAAATTTTTGTCTAGCTATGTCTTTGGACTATGACTAAAAATCGATTTTAACATTTTATTTGTTTACAACAATAGGAATTTGTTAATAATTTTTATATCTTAAAGATAACAGTTTTCTTTTGAAAGTTCAAATAAAACAAAAAAACAGTTTCTATCTTTCCCAGAACCGTATTTATGAATCTTTGAAAATAAGTCTTCAAGCCAAAAATCACAAAATTTTCGAAATTTAGATCCGCTGTATTTTTAAACACGTGTATCTTTTAACCGAGAACCCAAAGAACCCGTAAAAATTTTCAGCTAACTCAAAAATGTGTTGGTCAAATTTTGTCCTAATCTGTTCGGTATGTAAAAGAATGACCCATTTATGGAATTTCTTGTCGTCCTGCGCTCGATAAATGAATTTATTTCTAACAGTAAAAATCATGCCTCTGTTAATAAAAACTACGTTTTTTGCAGGAAATTGAACGTTGAATACGATGGTCATACTAGAAACTCATTACGTGGGTGGGGTAGAACAATTACTAAAAATTGATTTTAACATTTTATTTGTTTTTTAGCAATAGGAATTTGTTAATAATTTTTATTGATTTTATTTTTTTTTTAAATTTGCATGCTTTTACTTTAAAACAAATTAAAATAGAAGTTTCTATCTTTAATAAATCCGAAGTCATGAATTTTTGAAAATAACTCGTCAAGCAAAAATTTACGAAATTTTCGAATTTCAAAAGTTAAAATTGCTCTAATTTCCAAAAAACTAAAAATAAACCTGGAAAACGCATTTTTTTTTTCAATATAAAACCCGTTAAAATTTCAGCCAAATCCAAAAAGTGTTGGCCAGATAGGTGTTCGGTTTGTAAAAGAATGACCCATATTCATAAAATAACACAAACTATGCAAACTTAAATATAACGATGCTATGCACAATCTACTATTCCAAGACAATTGAAAATTCAAATTACACTGTTCAGAAAATAAACCGGGTGCACTAATTTTGTTTTCATAATATATATTGTAATGTGCCTAGGGCCTACGAAAGGTTAAAGACGGCTCTGGGCTTCAACAATAAAGTTTGCAACAATTACCAACAACAACAATTTGCAAAAACCTTATAACAGTCAATAAAAATTAAAACGATTTCAATAGAAGAAATTAATTTTTTTTCTTAGAAATAAACTATTTTGATATTTTGCAGTAGTTGCACGACATATGATATAGAGTAGGTTGGCGTTTGTTTTTCATATAGTGTCATAAATTGTCACACATATGTTCTGTGGTAGATCTGATATTTGTTTGTTGCAAAATTGGATAGATGTAGTTTTGCTTCTATGTAGCTAATTTTCTTTTTAAAATTTGTTCGATATCTGTTTGTAATTAGTTTGTTTTGTTTAAACTAATCTGATACATCAGATTCTATTTGTACACAAAACTGTCTGATCTCCATATCTACCTATTTCTAGGGGACATCTTGCCGCTCGAAGTTTTTTGATATTGTGTTCTTTTACATTCAAGGAACCCTGGGCGAGCGAACTTTATATTCTTATATTCGCACTTTTCTGACTTTTTTTTTTGAAGAGGAAATAACTAAACAATAAATCCTATCACACATAAAATATGACATATGCCAATATTTCATGATAGGATAGAGAAAATAAAAATAAAAGGTAATATTATGCAGGCCCTGATACGGAGCCAGTTATTATTTTGGACCTTTGTTAACTAATTTATTATTTATTTAATTTAATAAAAATAAATTAAATAATCAACCCGGGATAACGATTCTGAAAAATTGTCCCAGAACATGAATCCTAAATTCAGGAAATCTCTTACCTTACTTACAGATTTAACTAGACATTTATATCGACTATCTATTCATACACATATATATTTTTATATAAAAAAAACAAAAGAAACAAATAAAAGTAAACTTAGCTGTTATTAGTTGCTATCAATAGGCTGCGTCCCCAGATCAATTCGGTTGAATTTCCCTCGCAATTTTTTTTTTTGTCATATACTACTAATCTTTTTAACTTAGCACTCCATATAGACCATATTGATTTTATGATATTGTGGTTAAATAATTCTTAGAAATTCCGGCATAAAAATTACTGGTTTAACATGTCCTTCGTGACCTTTGATTTCAACTAGAACAAACGGTCGATTAATTTTTCATTTTAGATGAATAACAGCACAAATATCCATATCTCCAGACCGAAAGAAGTAATTGTAATAAAAAGATGTTTAGATTTCAGCTGTACAACTTTAATAAATTCCATCAATAATTCTTGGCGAGGATGTTTTTCGACTAGATTTAATTAACACCCTGCAACAAAACTCTGCATAAGCTGAATCTTTTAATTAGTGAACATTAATAATTTCAACATTGTTTTTCTTTTGATTTTTCGTTTATCAATTTAATTTCCTATTATTCCTTCACTGAACTTCATACATATGTATATATATATAAATTTTAACTCGAGTTATCTAATTGAAAAACTGAATTTACAATATATTTAACCTTTTTTTTGAAATTAAATGTTTAACATTTCAAAATAAAACTTTATTTTGTTTCAGCAAATCACAAAACACTTTTTATCGTTTGATAGGCAAACATGGAATGAATATATCAAAAATTTCAAATTGCAAATTATGTTTTCGTTTGACGTTTTTCTCATTTTTTTTTTCAAAGAGAGTCAAGCAACTGAACAAAAAACAAAAAAAACGAGTGCGTTAATGTACGAATTGAAGCTGGTCTGTGTTAAGAGAAAAATTTAACTATTGTGATGAAAAAAAAATGAAAATGATATGTTAATTGTGTTTGAGTCAGATCAAGAATAGGGATTGGTTTTATCATGTTAATTAGCATAAAGCCGACGTTACAGTAAGGAGCGAATTTGTTTTAAAAATTTGCACGAACAAAACTAAAATGGGGTTGTCAATAATCCAGCTAGTGACATATTCCTCGTTCATGTGACGCACTATCTTCCTCAATGATTAAAGCCCGTCCATACATAGAGTTATATGAATAGTAACAATAACGTGTCATCTAGGTATACTCCATAGCTAAGATTGATGGTGATATATAACGTTGACTGAAAAGAGTTCATCCGCCCACACCCTTAAAATGTCACCTTGGCTGGTGGAATTTCATTGCTATTGCCAGTGGTATTTGATATCTCACGTTAACTCGTATGTCAACAGTAGGGACTGGAGTATGCGGGGTTTTCACACATGTAAATCAAAAATAAAAAAAAATTAACAAATGAACAAAAACTGATCCCTCCATGCAGAATTGTTTATATAGATGCATTTTAAATGACTTGATTTTCACTAGTGAGTTATAAATACTAAAAACAAAAATTAAAATTTGCCGAGATACTAAAATCAAATATCTCTTAGAATCTTCGGCGATCTTTTTAGAATTTCTTAAAACTTAAAACTCGTGAATATACATTATTTAGATCAGGGAAGATCAGTAGAGATCAGTAGCCATCTATTAAGGTCAACATTTTCCTGACAGCAGAATAAGGCGTATTTAAAATTTAAAATGTTACACACGATATAACAGTAGTTGAATAAAGTTTATAACTATTTCCGTGAAAGAATTAATATTGTCTTAATATTATGAATTTTTCATTTCAAAATAGAAGTATTTGAAATTAAATGAATGTTTAATTTTTACATAAACATTACGTGCGGCTGCTTCAACTACACCGTTCTGTACAGTTATTAAATCAATTTCACATTTCAATTCACTATACTCCTTCTCGGGACAATGTAAAGACAACCTTAAATCAATTAGAAATAGAACATTTTCTTCAGTGTAAAACTTTATATTTATATAAAATCAAAATTCATTGTATAAAATCATTGGAATTGACGCTATATTTCAACTAAACAACACGATAAAATTCAAAAAGATAAAAATAAAGGTGTATTTTTAATTTAAGCTCAAAAACCAAAATGTTTCATTAAAACCCCTTGTGCATCAATCACGAGTCTGACTCGTGGACATTTATTTTGCTTTGTGAAACAATCACGAGTCTGACTCGTAGAAATTTATTTTACTTTCTAAGACAATCACGAGTTAGACTCGTGATAACAAAATAAATTAAATTCATGGAATCACTTGACTTCATTTCAAAACTGTGCTCGAACGAATGAACCGATTTTAATAAATTTTTTTGTTTAAAAGGTACATAGTGACGCCTTATGAAAATATTACTTTAACAAAAAATATTCATATTTTTAGATGATTTTTTAAAATTTTATTTGTTCAAACATGGTGATTTCAAAAAGTATCGTTTTCTTCTCTTTCATAAATATATATATAAAATGGTGGAATCAATATGGCAGCTACAGGCTTACGGCCTCACTCTGAAAGTATAGAAATTTGGCTACCAACACAAATTTAAAATATCAACAGATGTGTTGTTTTACTTAGAATGTTGATAATTATAAGTAGTTTCAACTTCCGAGTGGTGTTAAATTTTTTATTCAAAATGGTGGCTCGTAAATATAAAGATATAAAATTAAAAAAAAAACAAATAACAGATCTCCCGTTTTTGTATTTTCTTCCATAATTTAGAATATTCATTAACTATTTACAAAAAACCTGGAAAATTGCACTTTGGAGATGTTTTTTGGAAATTATAGAAGTTTTGTCTATAATTTCCAAAACAATCTTTCGGTATATACCAGCCGATTTTTTATTTAAATAATTTTCTACAAAAAACTTCAAAATAAATAAATAAATAAATAAATAAAAAATAAATAAATAAATTAATAAATAAATAAATAAAAATAAATAAATGAAAAAAATATAAATAAAAATAGATAAAAATCATTAAAATAAATAAAAATAAATAAATAAATAAAAATAAATAAAAATAAATAACTAAATAAAAAAATAAAAATAAATAAATAAATAAATAAATAAATAAATAAATAGAAAAATAAATAAATAAATTAATAAATAAATATATACATAAAAATAAATAAAAGTAAATAAAAATAAATAAAAATACATAAAAATAATAAAAATAAATAACATAAATGGAAAAAATTAAAATATATAAATAAATAAATAAAAATAAATAAATGAATAAAAATAAATAAAAATAAATAAAAATTATTAAAATAAATAAAAATAAATAAAAATAAATAAATATTATTAAAATAAATAGAAATAAATAAAAATAAATAAATAAATAAAAACAAATAAATATATATAAAAATAAATAAATAAATAAAAAAAATAAATAAATAAATAAATAAAAAAGTAAATAAATTAATTAATAACTAAATAAATAAATAAATAAATTAATAAATAAATAAATAAATTAATAAATAAATAAATAAATAAATAAATAAATAAATAAATAAATAAATAAATAAATAAATAAATAAATAAATAATTAAATAAATAAATAAATAAATAGATAAATATATAACTAAATAAATAAAGAAATAAATAAATACGCAAGTAAGTAGGCAAGTAAGTAAATAAAAAAATAAATAAATAAGTAAATAAATAAATAAAAATAAATAAAAAGAAATAAAAATAAATAAATAAAATAAATAAACTACCAACATTCTTCGTCCAAGAACGCATATGTTGATATTTAAAATTTGTGCTGGCAATTCTAAATTGCTATACTTTCAGAATGAGGCCGTAAGCCTATATCCGCCATATTTATTCCACCATTTTGAATTTTGAAAAGGGGCACACGACATTGGAAACAAGAGACAATAAGCTACAATTTTTGCCCATAAACCTTCTGAAAAACCTAAATCATTCTGAAGAGCAGGGGGTCTCCGAGTTGCAAAGAATGCCTCATATATATAGTTATAACTTAATTCAAATAAATAAGTAATCATTTCAAACACATAATTTATTTTAACACATAAAACTATATGTTTTATGTATTAAAATTTAATTCCTTTAAAACAAAAAAAGTTCAATAAAATCCCTGCACTAGTTTTTAGTAAATCTAAATTTACAGTAAAATAAATCTTTCAAACATAAAAAAATAAAACAAAAAATTAAGATTTTTTTTAAATCGCAAGGTTTAAAAGCTTAAAACTAATATAAAATATAATTTTTTTTATCAGTATAGTACTTTTTAAAAGCCTAACTTAAGTACCTTTCAAACAAAAAAAAAATTATTAAAATCGGTTCACCCGTTCGAGCACAATTTAACTTTTAACTTTCATGTTTCTTAAAAAAGTTCGAGCCACCCTGTAGCTTAGAACTAGTGAGAAAATAAAAAAATAAAAAACACGTGTTAGTTTTTTTTATTATACTAACGATCATCAAAGTTTCAAGAAAATCGGAGCATTTTTTTAAAAGAATTATTTTCGGCACAAAATTTTTCAAACAAATAGTTCAACCAAACATAAATTTTTTTAAACAAATAAAACCTTAAGGGGTTAAATTTTATCAGACATTACACTACGTAGAACAAACAAATTCCCCAAATTCAAACAAAATTCATCACTTTGAAAAAAGAATAAAAAATGTTTATATAGTTAAATCAAAATTAGTCGGTAAGCTGCTCGTAAAATTATTTTTGTCAACTTTGATATACTATTTTCTAACAAAACATTAGTTTTACAACACAAAACTAGCCATAATTAATTACTATCAGTAATTTGAAAATAGTCTCAGCGAATTTTGTATTTTTAGATGCAGTAAGTATGGAAGGGCAGTTTTTGTTGATTTATAAATTAATTTTTAATTGTTGATCTACGGGTGTGAGAAGCCCACGTACTCCAGTCTCTGCTATTGATATATAAGTACCGCTGGCATAGCACTGGGATGTGAGTTGCTATAGGGGATGCTGGCTGAACTATGTATATTCAGTCAATGGTACTACCTTCAATCTTATAGCTATGAAATAATCATTGATGGTGGCTCGTTATTTTGAGAGTTGTGTTCTATGTTGGAACATATAAATTCATTATCAGACAGAAATATGTGTCAGATCTAAATAGAGTTATTATTAATTATTTTGGTCCGACCAAACTTCGCCTCTGACATGCATTTCTGAAGATACGGTTTGTTGTCTCTAGTGGGTTTTTATGAACATGCTGTTTATGTTTAAAAGCAATCGTTGTGGATTTGCGTTAATTTTTTAATACTGGTTTGACAAATGTTCATTGCCACTGCAACCTCTACCTTTGGGTAAAGGTTGTTGTGGTTATTATGGCAGTACTTAATGAGTTTTGCTAACTTCTTTTAAATTAACTGAGTCTACTGTATAGATTTTACCCTACCTCAGCAACAAAGTGGTGCTCCGTCAATTGAATTCTATTAAATACCTTCGCTCTTACCCTCGAACTTTTATGGTTAAAAAAATTGTTCCTGGTATATGAATCTTTTACACGTTAAATTGAAACATTGAATAACAATCCGATAACATTCTTTGGTAATTTTATTGTTTACGAGCAATGAAATCATTGCAAATATTGAATTCAACTTGTTATCTTTCCATAAAAAATTGTTATCAACAAAATGCCTATAGTATATAGATAAGAAACATAATTTTCCAATTGTTTCTTCAAAAAGTATTTTTACTTTTAAAACTTACATTTCCATCGGTGGTTCAGTTAGAGTAAAACTTTCAAACTTATAGTATCAGTATAATAATTTAATTTAATAGTGAAAATACTATTCGCTATGGCTACTTTAACTACAAATATTAGAACTTCCACAACATCTTCATCAAAATACTATAACAGTGTTTATTTAACATCTGTTTCTGGATTATTAAAACTATCACAACTGGTAAGTTCTATTCGCAACAGAGCTGTCTTATATAGTGATTTGTCAGAATTTTTAATTCACTAGACTTGAGTTTTGAATAGGTTTTGAAATATAAAGGATTTTTTGTGAGCACTTAAGCTAAAGTAGCTATGAAAACTATTTGAATTTTTCTCATTCAACTCCAACTCTTATACGTGTTTCGGAGCAAGATTTAAAAGTTCCTCATCAGTGTCATGATTCGAATCCGTGATTTGTTAAAAACCATTTAAAAACTTAAATCGGGTTGATTTTGTCCTCATATCGGTGACGTAAAATTCTCACATGTTTAGCATAAAACAACAAATATTTACGAGTCAACTCATCTTACATTACCTACTTACTTACTTTACAACAACAAATTTTTGGCTATCGAATAAAATGTTTTTTATAGACGAGCATATGTCCGAACTCAAATTTGATCAGTTATTGATATGGATTATGTTTGACGCCTTTTGCTAGTTCTAAATATTTTTGTATAAAAACAATTTATTCTACAGTAGACATTTTCTTTAATTTTTTTAGATTGTGGGTGCAGTATGTGTAGGATTAGTAGGAAGCACGCATAGTGTTCTTTTAGTTTTCGATTCAATATTATATTACTTATTAATAGCAGTTCATTGTTTAATAGCAACGTTCTGCTTACATATCTCGTGTGTTTTCTCATTAAATACGGCTTCATTAATATCTAAAACAGCATACGTAAGTATTATGTTGCATTAACTCAAAATTATGAAATTTAATTTTCTTTTTATTTTAGGAAATTGTCTACCACTGCCTATCATTCATTTTATATGTAGTCGCAGCAATTGTTCTCCTTGTTCATGTCAATGAATACAGATATCCACAAAAAGAGTATAATATTTATATGTCAGCTGGAATAATAGGTGCTATTAATTCATTTTTATATTTACTTAGTGGATTTTGGTCGATAAAAGCATTCCGAGGTTCATAAATTTTGAATCATGAAGTTAGATTAAATTTTGTATAAATTTTTAGTATTTCTATTTATTAATAAATGTTAATATTTAAAATGAAAAAAATAATTGTGTTATATTAGGAATTGTAGATAAAAACAATTTATCATCGATAATCATAGCAAGTCAAAACGAACTGATAGGGTTATCCGAGGTATAATAAAAATCAAGATTAAATACTTAGCGAATCGTTATCATTCTAATCAACAATTTAATTACTAGATTTTAGTAGAGGAAATTATTATTTAACGTAACAACAACAAATAATTTAATTAATAATCAAAAATACTTTAAGCATACTTACTGGATACGATGGGCTTAAATCTTAAAAAAAAAGTATTAAGTTTGCTTATTCGAAATAGTTCGAACCTTCTATGTGGTTGATTTATTTATTTGTAGCAAACGCCACAACAATACTTTTAATATATTCAATATTCTACTACCTAATTGGTTGTTATTATATTTGAAATTAAATTGTCCTCTTTATTGTATATTAGCATGCAAATCACCAAAAAAATTATGTCGACCTTTAAATTTTTTACTTTTTATAATTCTAACTGCGAAATACATTATGTCATGTATATGACGAAGTTATTGTTATATTTATTCCATTTATTCTCGATGGCATATTTTTACAAATTACCTCACCAAATAAAATAACTTTGAAAATCGTAAAATGAAACTCGTTAATCCGTTTGTTTATAACAGCAATAAATATATTTTGAGTTTTGTTTTGATTCTCATTCGGTGGTATTTAATTCAATGGATCATATGAATTCAAAAGAAAGTAAAAGTGGGCTAAGGTGTTGATGGACACATAATTTTTTTGTTATTTCTTGTTTTTTATAATAGATCGAATAAGTAAAGATAATCCAGAGTGACATTGATTATGTGACGCACTATCATTATAAATGGTTAAAGTCCACATATTTTTTACTTCACCGCAATTTTGAATTCATCTTACATACCCCAAATTTTGTTTTTTCTTTTGTTTTGGACCATCCTCTATCTAAATAGCCAATAAAAATTTTGGTGTACGTGTCTGTGTGTGGGTGGGTGACCTTTCTGCATAGGATCTTGATGAAACTTTGGCAAATGATACAGGTTCACTTGAAAATGGAAGATCTGGATTCATTTCAAATATGGACAAAATGTCAGGGAGTCTCCCGAACACCTTGTAATGAAGCGCTTTCTTCGTTGCAGAACAACGAATAGGCATAGCAGGTCGCGTAACTGGTTGAGGTTATTTATATGCTCCTGACTAGCGACAGCATTGAGATCGAGTTGTAATTCCTGCTACTCCAGCACAAATACGGAAATGTACGTGAAAGACATGATTGATACGGACATGGATACATCACACACATGCACACTATCATCCATATCCACATCCAGGCCCACACTCTAACACACTTGAAACAGGTCCAGCTGGTATACGATCCTCAAGACCAAACGCAGGCTTGGTCTGTCCTTTACCGAAAATTTAACTTACGATTCGAAAAAAGAATTAAATCGAAGCCACGATAAAAAATTTATGGATAAACCCCAAGGCATCGTTGGTTGAGCGGGTTAGGTTGAGTAACGTTGGCCGTCAACCACATTGTTAAATAAATGGAATATAATATAGGAATTTGTTCCCCAACGTTTTCAAGCACTTATCCTTCACTTACACGTAAAAAAAATGATTTGTAATAAAAAGAATTTGGTAGGTTAGGTTGATGAGTTCTTGTTAGTGATGGAATGGTTGCGTGGAAAGAATCGTATCTGATCTGACACATTCTCCGCTCATACGCGCATGCACCGCATCCCCTCGCTCATTCATATACACATATACCCCCCCCCCCACACACACCCAAAAATAATAAAACTATGAAACTCACCGCATGGTTTTGTCCAGTTCCTCCCCTTACTCCCGTGACATCAGCCGATCATCTCACCCGGAGTTCAAATAATTAGCAAATATTGTTCTAAGCAATGCAGGTAGATCACAGTTGGTAGTGAAATAATGAAGCAAATATTGATTTAGTGAATGATGAGCCGAAAGACAGTATCACAGCTGGATAAATTCTATAATTTTATTGAATTGGCGAAAAACTTCAAAAACTTTGGACGGAGGTATTAAAAAAAAATTTGGGTTGTCGAGGAATGAATCTTGAAGTGGACAGATGTTCCGCTTAGATTGGATTTTGTTTTAGTTAAGTTCTGTTTGGGTTAAAGCTAGGTTTTGTTGACTTAAAGTCATTAAAGATAAGTTTTGTGTAGTCATTGTGATTATGAGTTTGATGTAGTGATTACTAAAGTGACAAATGTGCTATTAACAGTTATTGAATATTCAAAAAATTATTTAATTAAAAATTAAAATAATTCACAGTTGTCGTGTCGTGTTTGTGACAAATAATGAATAATACCATATATATTTAAATATAGATTCTGGTGAAAAGGCAAAACCGAAAACCACATAAAACTGAAAAACCAATTTCTACTTTAGAATTTGTTATGTAGACTGGAGTATGATCACGTAGTGTAGTACAGTCATAGATTCCGGTAATTTCCATTTCCTTGCATCGCACCATTTTACCTATCACGCATAGTTCACATCATTTCCCATTCATCCCATTCATCCATAATCTATAGCTTATCGTTTTATATAGTTTCCGTTACACATAGTCTTTTTTATAACAACACCATTAATCATAATATTTTACCTTGCAATCCCCTAATATTGGTTCATACTGCGTTTTCACCAGCATTTTTTTTTTCGGTTTTAACGCCATAATTTGATGTTTATTAAAGAAAGCTTCTTTTTTAAATAAGTTAAATTAACGTAGTTTGACAATACAAGTTATTAGATGATAGGCTCTAACAAGGTTAATTTTAAAAAAAATTTTGCAACCATACAAATTCATCGAAAAATGTTGTATGTGTGGTATTGGATAGGGATCAGGAATCGTGATCGCATATAACCCGCGATAATCTCCACGCGGTCTCCAGTCGAGATCTTTCCTTCGAACTATGTGAAGCGGACAAGATACAAGAGGAAGAAGAAATGCGACAAATTCAAGTTCAACCATGTGTTGAAATTCTGTGAACGCAGCTTTTTGATGAATCGGATCTAGTTTGTGTGGTCTTGACACAGGAAAGTGGAGAGTGGTGAGAATATGATGTACCACGTTATGCTTGACCGATAAATTGTAGTTCGGCTCTGCTGTTAGGGAAGGAAACTTCTTTAGTAGCAGGCCGTAATCGTTGTCAATCGTGAAATAAATGGGAGTAGGCGTACGTTAACCATCGTGGTAATGATTGACAGCTGTGTAGCTGAATCAATCAGCCGTTTTCGCTTAAGATCGACAAGTAGGGGTCACTGTATAGGCTAATAAATTTAAATCCTAAATAGTTAGTCTCTACAAATTTTTGTATCGAAAATAAACAACAAAAAATTTAACATTTGTTAAATGAAATGTGGTTCGAATACTAATTGAACCTCCTGTTTTTATTAGCGCAGTGAGTTTGGTTTTTTTATTTTGTTTTGTGCTCACGTGGCATCTAACATTTCTTAATGTAAAATATAACTTGGTTCAGATAGGTAATATATGTTCCCTTAAAAACATGTAGTGTGTGTACCTAAGTACACAGGTAAGAAGTGAAACTTCTTTTTGACATATCATTTTTCTACTATTTAGAACTTCACAGAAATTGGGTAGATAAGGCTTAAGAAAAAAACGCTGATTATTGATGACCAATTGTTTGCTGAGTATATATTTTCGTATATATCTCTGATACACTCGAATTCACCATGACCACCGTGACCAACATTATCACTATGATCAGCATGACCACCTTGACCACCAAGACCAACATGACCTTCATGACTATAGTGAACACCATGACCACCATAACCAACATGAACACTATAACCACCATGATCACCATGACCACCATGACCACCGTGAACACAATGCCCACCTTGACCAACGTGGCCACCATAACCACCAGCATGACCACCTTGACCACCATGACCAACATGACCATCATGACCACCGTGAACACTATGACCACCATAACCAACATGACCACTATGACCACCATGACCACCATGACCAACATGACCACCATGACCACCGTGAACACAATGACCACCATGACCACCGTGACCACCATGACCACCATCACCACCATGACCACCGTGAACACCATGACCACCATGACCACCGCGACCACTATTACCACCATAACCACTATGACCACCATGATCACCATGACCACCATGACCACCTTGACCAGTATGGCCATCATTACCGCCATGACCAACATGACCATCATGACCACCGTGAACACCATGACCACTATGACCACCGTGAACACCATGACCTCCGTGACCACCATAACCACCATGACCACTATGACCACCATGACCACCAAGACCATCATGACCAACATAACCATCATGATCACAGTGAACACCATGACCATCATGACCACCGTGAACACAATGACCACCATGACCATCGAGACCACCGTGACCACCGTGACCATCATAACCACCATGACCACTATGACCAATAATGTTTACTAGATTTAAAAACATAATGTTTATTATTTTTAAAACAACATGGCGCGTAACCGAAAATCGTAACGATTTTTTGTATTAAAAATTTCTATCCTACGCCGATAAAGAAGTTTCACTTAAAATTCAATGATGTTGTTTGAATGACGGCCGAATTATGCTGAAACGTTTATGTTGAAGACTTTCTTACAAATAATATTTTTCCCGTCAAATGAAGAAAATTAATAATTAATAAAAAAATTCATTTTATTATACATCAATAAATGACAAAAACGGAGATTGGATTGCGAGAAAAGAATCGATAAAACATCAAGTATTGAAAGTCCCATTTAAACTTTTAACATAACGATCATCAACGTTTATTTATCTACTAAAGATTAACTAAAAATATTGAAGACCTCTCTTATCTCGAAGTAAAGAAATTCATCAACAACATCCGTCAATGGATAGTGAACATATTGCCACAATTGAAACAAGTGCAGAATTTAGCACATTTGACACATAGTCAACAGCTCCAATTGTCCCAATACCTAAATCAAATTATAAAAAATGAAAAATCGACCTCAGACCTACAAAATCGACCTATCGACCGGATAATGAAAATTCAAAGGAGCGCATATAAAAACTCATTTAACGAATAGTTTCTAGCATATTCTAGCATTTCATAGCATATAGAAATTATTGAGCTAGTTTTTATTTAAAATACATTCAAATTACATATACTCACTCTTCTTCATCAAAACACAAGTCTAATCACCATCACACACCGTCTTTTTCTCTAACCAAATTTAAATCAGACTGTAAACAAACAAATTTTGAATTGTATATTTTCATTTTTATTTTAAGTTCCAGTTGCTTCTTAACAAAACAAGCGGCATAGTTAACATTTTTAATTTTTCTTGAGTGAATATATTTATTTATAATTAGGTGAAAATATTTGTGAAAATTATTATTAAAAACATTGTGGTAAGTGATTTAGTTTAGTATTTTAGAAGATAAAATAATTAGATTTATTTATTATTTTATTTCGAGTGAAGTTATTTTTGTGTTTTTAATCATTTATTTATAAATAAACTAAGATTAAAATTGTTTTTATTAGAAATCAACTTCCTTTTAAATTTCCCATAACATAAAAATAATTTAGGTCAATGAAAAATACATATTTTACTTAAACTAAATTTTTATATTTATATAATTTATAGTTTTAAGAAATTATATTTTTAATGATTTTTAGACAGATTAGTTAAATTTAAGTAACTGAAATTTTTAAATTTATTTAAAGTTATTATTTACATATGATTTTACTTTTAATTGTTTTGTTTTAATAAAAGTGATCTGTGAGATAACGTCTGGATGTGGGAGATCTATTTTATTGTTTTAATAAAAGGTTAAGACATAAGTCGTAAATCAAATCAAAAGCTGTTTTTCCAACCAAAAACTTATCTGTGACCTCTTATTTATAACAATAAACTTAGTGATGTAAATGCATTTCACGACATTATCACTCCGAAATCTCTAAGCATATCTTAATCCTATGATGTATTCACATAGAACCGTCTCGTTCGTATGTTTATATTTATTTCCAGAATATAATTCCACTCAATATTGTTATGTATTTTATATTCTTACTATTGCATTCCTTATATGTTAATGAAATTGAAATTTCACACGAATTATGTCATTTTATTGAAAATAATTCATTTTCATTTAGCCTTGAAATTATCTCAATGATGAATAAAAAAGATACAAATTCGAAGCTATCAATGGCATAGCATTGGTTTGATTACTATATACTCGTTCTCTCTTCAATATTTTTGTTTATATTTGCATTTATTGTATTCAATTAGTCGACAGAATTTCTATACCATGAATCATTTGATGATATTAAGGTATTTTGTGATTGATGAGTTAATGTTTTATTGAATGTAATAAATATGATCTCGTTGTTTTTAGGGTTTCGTACTTTAAAAAAGTAAAAACGGTATCCTATTGGTGAGACTTCGGTGTCCGTCCGAATTTCTACATAATCGATTTACTTACAAAACTATAACTGCTATCAAGTTGAAATTTTCTATAGTTTTTACATGTGTTTTCCCACGTCTACTGATAACAAAAAAAAATGGTCTAGAAAAATCGAAAAAGATCAAAACATTTTAAAAAATAATTTCATTGATTTTTCGACTGCTTAGTTTTTTAGATATTGGTGAAAACGAGTGTTTTTTTTTCCTGAAACCTATAGCGGTCGGCTCATCATTTCAAATGTTATTTTGAAGGGGTTTGAGAGCGGAAATTTCGAAAACAAATTATTTTTGACCTTGTCGAGTGAGATGTCATATGAAAGATTAATTTTTTTCAAGGCTAAAACAATTTTTTTTGTAATTTTCAAAAGCGCAGTTTTTGAGTATTGTTCAAAAATGTGAAAAAATCCTATCCCTCCCCCTTAACTTCGAACATTACAAAAGAAAAATTTGCGAAAATTCATGGTTATGGGCAATGTTGTGAAGATTGAATGAAAACTATAGCGGTCGGCTGATCATTTCCAACGTTAGTTTGAGGGGGTTAGAGTGGAAATTTTGAATTTCTAGTCCAAAACAATTTTTTTGTAGTTTTCGAAAACAACGTTTTGGATTAATTTGATTAAAATTCTAAAATTGTGTTTTTGTGAAGGACGTAAAGTAATCGTAGAAGAAGGTAAATTTTGCTACGTTGTAGGAAATGTGTTTTATAGTAAAATATTGAGTCAAATGAAATATAGAAATAAACAAATAAGATCAGATTAGATCAAACAAGTTTAACAAGTCAGATGAACTTAACTTCAGACGAAAGGCGTTAGGTTGAAAAATTATGCGATAACATACCTGTTTGCTATTCAATAGATAATCATTTAATATGGTTGCGTTGCAAATGTTCTCTGTGAGGTTGATCAATAACTACAAGCAATTTTGAAATTGTTGAACTCGGTCAGAAAATTGGTTGAAGTATAAAATTGTTACAGTCAAGTAAATCGGGGTTGGGGATCTGTTCTTTTCGTTGTAGCCACCATCCTAAAATTGTAGCCACCATCGATTTTGGCTCTACTGGCAGTCATTGTGAATGTTCAACTAGCTGAAGTTCAAATCCTGTTAGTATACCGATCTCCCAAACGTTCAGTAGATAAACCACTCGACTGTGTTAACAATCCACTCATTGGCAATAATTTGACGACACTTTTTCCTCCAACTATTGTGATGGGTGACTTTAATGTTGGTTTCAATAAAAATCCTCAAAACTGGTTCTCAAACTATTTTCTACAAAAAAAAAAATACAAAGAAATTTCATGAACCAACAATAGTTGAAGCTACTACAATTGCTAATATATTTTCCAATATAAATAATATATAAGCTGGCGTTATTGAAGCTTTCTTTAGTCACCATAAACAGCTTTATGTAAGATGCAACCCAACGTGTAACTATGGTAAAAAAACTGTTGTTTTCTCAAATCACTCACGAGATCACTCACTGTCGTATTGACAGAATACCGAGGGACTTAAGATACATAGATAAACATGATATGAATTAGCACAGAATTCATAAACTTAATTTTAATTGGTTTTAATATATACGAAACAATTTTCAATCTAAACAAAAATAACTTAAAATTTTGTTCATAAATAAAATTTTCGTGGAAAAATATTTTTTATGTGTGTTATGGATTAAAATTAAATTATTTTAGTTGGATTGTGATGGTAAATTACTAACTAAGCAATTTTTGGAAGAAAGTATTTGATGATTAAAAATAATTGATTCGTTATGCTTTGATAAAATATTTCTAAACGATATCATTTATTTTTGATTTGATAAACATCAAAATTATGTCATAATCTCATATTGCTGATGACAAACAGTGCGTCAAAAAATTGATTTATGAATTAATAGCAAGGACTGCCGTACACGTGATTGTCACACGCGTAGAACAAAACTTAAAACCAAATTTGTAATTAAAAACGATCCCTTCATGCGTCCACATCCGAAAATTTGGTTCAAATTTGATTGAATTATCTACTTATGTATAGTCTAGACTAACCATACATCACAAACATTCAATACAATACCATTTAATGTCTTAAAAAATCTATCGTAATTTCGTAAGACCTTTTGTAGTTTTTAATTAACATTAACAATTCATTAATTCAACTTATCAACTATTCAATAATAAGTTGAAGTTCATTGTGTTAAGGGGTTGATAATAGTAAAAAATGTTTAGTAATTTTTCTCCAAGAGAACACAATGCGCATTATAATCCTCAACTTTTAACTTAACACTAAAAATTTTATAAACAAACCTACATGGAATATTTCAACAGAATTTTTCGTCCTACTTGTTTGAATCTTGATTTTTCTTATTCTTATATTTGAAAATATACGATTTTAATTTTTAAGAAGTTTGAATTAAATTACAAATGACCATTACTGTGCGGTTTAATTGTTACACCATCTGTTAGTTAATAGAATAACTAAAACTTCAAAATCAAATAAATCATTTAGTTTTTTTTTTGCAATAATGTTGCAATTTTAAAAATTATTAAAGGTCAATAAACAATAGTAAAATAAATTGTTTAAATGAACATCGAAAATTAAAACTATTCTAAAATAGTCAATGACTAAAAAGTATCCAATTTAAAATAAAAGTAAGTAAGTAAAGTAAATAACTTTTATTGAAATCAAACAAAATTTCCCAAACAAATGTTTTACATCGGTCTGAAAGACCTAAGTATTACATTCTCGAGCCAAAAGTGAAATTCTTACCCGCGCTTTTTTGGCAGTTCTCGACGTATTACTGATTCTAAAAAAGCAAAAAAAAGTATGTCTGTCTGCCGGCCATCACAACCGACGAAATCTAGAAAATTTGAAAAAATTTTGAAAATTTTTCTAGAAATAGGTTTACTCAATAGGAAGAGCCGAAAGGACGATGTGTTCGATAACTGTACCGGAAGTATATCAAAAAATCGAGAAGTGTGTCAAAACAAGGAAATTTACATATTTTTTACTTAAAAAAAGGTTAATTTTAAGTAATTACGAATAGGAACATTGAATTTAAAGAAATCTTGATGGTCGGAATTGGTGAGGAGTGAGGTGTGAGGCCAAAAACTAGATTATTGCATTATAAGTTTGTCAAAAAAATATTGTCAAGCGTGTCAAAAGAATGATTTTCATTTTTTTAACCAAGTTTTTGGTAAAAAATGAAATTAATTATTTGTATGACATGAAATTTAATCGAACATGAAATTTTTGATTTTGTTATAATTTTTGCAATATTTTTAGAATTCTGGAAAAAAAGTTAATCTTAGATTTTATTATAATTTTTGGAATATTTTTGGAATTTTGAAAAAAAGTTTCAATTTTTGATTTTTGAAATTTTGAAAAAGTTTAAGTTTTCGATTTTATTTTTGGAATATTTTTGGAATTCGGAAAAACGTTTGTATTTTTGATTTTGTTATAATTTTTGGAACATTTTTAGAATTTTGAAAAAGTTTTTTGAATTTCGAATTTTTGATTTGGAAAAAGTTTAAATTTTTGATTTTATTATAATTTTTTGAATATTTTTGGAATTTGGAAAAAGTTTATATTTTTGATTTTGTTATAACTTTTGCGTTACTTTTAGAATTTTGAAAAAAAGTTTGTTTTTTTGATTTTGTTATAATTTTTGCAAAGTTTTGAGAAAAGTTTGAATTTTTGGAATATTTTCAAAATTTTGAAAAAAGATTCAATTTTCGATTTTCTTATAATTTTTGCAATATTTTTAAAATTTTGAAAAATGTTTGTACTTTTGATTTTTTTATAATTTTTGCAATAATTTGAAATTTTTTAAATCAATTTAAATTTTTGATTTTGTAATAATTTCTGGAATTTTTGGAATATTTTTGGATTTCTGAAAGAAATCTGAATTTTTGATTTTGTAATATTTCTCGAAACGCTAAATGGAGAGGCTTTTGAGTAGTGATTGCTGATTGTATAATCTTTTCACTAAATTATGTTAATATATGATCTGTTATAATTTTCCCGCAACGAATTGATGTTTCGTGTTAGTTGTGTAATAAATTTCTAAACAGAGATAAAATACTTGTACTTCTACAAAGAGTTTTATGTTTAATATACACCGCTGCCGATACCTAAAAACAATGTCTTCATAAAAGTTTTATGCCGAAAGCTGCATCAAAATCCTTAACCAAAACCGACGTCTTGATATCTCAGAGCTGTGATATTTCAGCCCCTTCATATTTTTCTTTATTAGTTTTCTTACCTTTAAATTACAGTTTGACAGTTTTTGATTAGTGATTTTCTTTAAAGAGAATATTTTCCTAATCCATTCTTATGGTTATTTAAATAGCATTATTTTGTATTAAATGGTAATTAGTGATATTTTGCAGTGTTGCAAAACGTTACTCGTAACGTAACGCAAAAACGAAATAACGAAATGAAATAGCGTTATGAGTAATAATTACGTTCATAACGTTTTAAAAATTAAACTACGTTACAATAACGTAAAACGTAACGATAACTCAATATTTTATTTCGTTTTTCGGGTGACTTTTTTTATAATTATGTATGTGAAAACAACTCTTTATCAATTTTTGCGGACGCTTAAACTACAGATTTTGGTAGTTCTAATGCCCGATTTATAGTCGGTAACGTTAACTTAACGTTAACTTTAACTTAACCGTAACTTAAGACATCTGAAAATTTTGATTTATAGTCGGTAAGAAATTACGTATTCATTGACGTTTGATCTGATATTAATTATGGTTTTGTAATCAATGTTACAAGTCAATCAATTCTTTAAAAGTAATAAACTGATTTTAAAATCAAAATTTAAAATAATAAAATTCGAAACATATGTACATTTGATACAAAATTTAAAAATAAAAAAATTTATTTTCATATTAATTTTCTGCTAATATTTGGCTTTAAAGTCGCTCTTTTTATATCCTTTGCATTTTTTAAAAAATAAAATTTTATTTTTATGGACACTTGCAATTAAATATTACTTTTCTTCAGTTTTTATACCAAACGTCAAAAATCCTTAACAAAATCTTTGAGATAGAATGAAATGAACTTTACGTTAAGTTAACGTTAAGCTTGCGTTAACGACTATAAATGCTCTAGTGCATTTTCATACATTTGTACTTTACGTTAAGTTTAAGTTACCGACTATAAATCGGGCATAAAATGTTGTACAATTTTAAGTTTATTTTAAATAATTTCAAGTCTGTAGTAGCCGTTTTGCATCACAGGTATTTTGAATAATTTTAAGAAAGAATATTTTTATGCTGGCCGAGAAATCAATCTGAAGATCTATTAAAAGCAACTCTAATAGTTATAAACAAACTATCAGATTTGTGAAAACTCCTGATAAGATTGCTTAGTTTTGGTAAAAATTAATTATTTTTAATATGAAATGATTTGAAAATATTCGTCGGAGTGACGTGAATAATCCATTGTATAATTCTTTAATTTTAATTACGTCAGTTACATATCTACGCCCGTCGATGATCTCCACGAGATCAAAACTATAGTAGTGTGAATTATAAAAAATATATATACTTAAAAATTTTAAAATTATTGTTTTTTAATTATTTTTTATATATAACAATAGTGAATAATAAAAGGTGTCGTTATTAAAATTAAAGAATTTGAAATGAGTCAAATTTTATAGTTACGTTATTTTAAAATTAAATTGTAATGTTTAAAACTAATCTGTTAAACATTACATTTAATTTTAAAATAACGTAATTATAACGTTATAACATAATAAAATATAATATTTTTCTGTTTCATAACGAAATAACGTACCGAAAAAATAAATATACTGTTATAAAAACGAAACGCATAACGTTACGATTTTTTTTTTCGTTTTGCAACACTGATATTTTGATATATTGCAGACAAATTTGTCTGGCAATTCTGTGATATAGCTTATGCCACCCAATTTATTTACCCAAAATTGTTTAAAAAGTTTGTGGTGGAAATAAATCTACAAATCGAATATGTAATTCAAATTTAAACATATATTCATACAAAAAATTTTGTACCCTAGTAAAATTTATTTTCCTTTTTTTTTAGTTAATTTAAAAAAAAAAAGTTACCTCAAATCTGCCTCTTTGGACCTCAGATACGTAAGAGTTTTCGTTCTTTCTTTTTTTATTTTCTCTCTGTCACTTTTTAACAATTTTCTCAATTTCAATTGCACAACTATGTGGAACAAAATATTGTTACGTTTTTCCACCTTACTTCGAATTGGCCTTACTCTCAATTCGAGAAATGAAAATCCCAAATCTCTTCCTGGATTCGATCACTGATCAGTAAGCACAAACATCAGGTTTTATTAAGTATTCAACCCCTTAATTGTTCCACAACAATAGGAATACAGAAAACTTGAATACTCTGCCCACTGCTTTAGAAACTCCAACGGTTGATTGTAGAAATTTCCAGTTCGCTGTTTCCAAAATTCTACACAAATTCTTTCTACTTAATAAAACTTTATACTAGCGAGAGTCAATTTAATATGACGGTTATTCACAACTAACGCACATACACAAAATCATTTTAAATGCACACGACAAATATCCGATGCCAGATTCGATAAAGATTTGTAGGAAGTTGTGACGAAAAATATGTAACATGAGCTTTTCAGAACACTGAATCCAAATTTAGAATGCATGAGAGACCATTACTATTCAAAATGATATCATCAAGGATTTAGTCAGTTACAGGAAATGATAAATATCCTTTATATATAAAAGAAGATCAACAGAAGATGGCGGAAAGTTAACAACACATAGATATGCGAAACGGGAACATGGAAATAGTACTGCCGGGCAATATTTTTAGCAATATTGCCAGGCAATACGTATTTTTAGTTGCTCGTTTACAGGCTCCTGTACAAAAAAACTAATGTTTGTCTGTGATATCAATGATATCACCGCCAAAATAAAAAAAAATTATTTAAGTTTTAATTTATTTAATCAACATATTACACATTCAATTTTTTGTTTTTGTTTGGATATGTTTTTGTTGTTTTTGGTTGATGGAGCAAATAGTTGAAATAACTATGGTAATGATAAATAACTTTGATAATGGGTATGAATTTAAATTCATTTGATTAAATTATTTGCATTCCGATTTCTTATATTTGTTTGGAATAAATATTGTGCTATTACTTATTTGATTTTATTAAAAAATATTATTATGGGGAGTGAAAGGTAATTTTTATTTGGAATTTTAACGATGCAATACGTCCTTAATTACAAAATTAAATTTTTTCATTTCAGAAAGAAGTTATAACATATCAATAAATTATGCCTGTATCAGTAACCCGTACGGTTCATACAACATCAGAGAACTCAACTGTAGTGTTGAACACAGGGTATATTAAAACGGTTCCAGGACTACTAAAACTAGCACAATTGGTAGTAAAAAAAACCTAAATTTAAATATGCGAGATTTAAAACATTTTTTTTACTATTTAAGCTTCTTGGTGCAGTCGTTGTAGGTCTACTTGGATGGCAGTTTAGACGTTTCTATACCTCTTATGGATCTGGAACGCCAGAACTTTTCTTTTTATTGATGGCGGTTACATTTTTAATTGGAACTTTCTGTCTATTGGTATCATGTTTGGTTTCATTAAGTACAGGAGGAATCATTTCACATACCATCTATGTAAGATCGAAAAGACTTTTATCAGTAACAAAATGAAATAATATATGGTTTATTTTAGGAATTAATATACCACGCCATAGCTTTCTTACTGTATCTTGTTTCAGCAATAATATTTTTAATTGAAGTAAGCAAAGGATATTTCCCAAGAGAAACACATAATCAATACTTAGCAGCTGGAATAATTGGTTGTGTTATTTCGGTACTGTATCTTGTGAGTACAGTCTTAGCACAGAGATCTTATCGTGGATTTTAAATGTTTAGGTTATTTTATTTAAGTTATGTAAAAATAAATATATTTATGTCTTATAACGGTTTAGTGCCATTATAATGTTATAATTAAAGATATTATCCAAAGTGCAATTACATTTTTTTTTAATATATTAATTTTTTTCTAATGCTTTGTATCATAGTTTTTTTGATTTTGTTTAATAAAAATTTATTTTAGTTATTGTATTTAATTGAGAAATTCAACATCGTATAAAGTTTTTAGATTGAAAATTTCATTATTTTCGACTTGTGGGCGCACTAGCCAATTCATGGCAGAATCAATGCCTAATAAACAACCGGCAGCTAACTAGGAATAAAAGTTGAAAAATGTAAACAAACAATTTCATCTAAAATTGTAGTTTCCTATGACTTTGGCACATGACTTTTGATCCATATTTACGAGAACACCAACCCGAGCAGAAATTTGTCAGGGCTCAAGTAAGGGCCTGATCAGGTTAGCCCTAGTCCGAATCAGGCATTGGCAGGACAGCTTGATTGGGCCCTGATTAGGGCTGGGCGATATTTAAAAAATTATCGATAACATCGACATAAAAAAATATCGAAAAAAACGATATATCGATATATCGATAATATCGATATATCGATATTATCGATATAATCGATATAATCGATATATCGATAATATCGATAATATTGATATATCGATAATATCAATGTATCGATATATCGATAATATCGATATATCGATAATATCAATATATCGATAATATCGATAATATCAATATATCGATAGTATCGATATATCGATAAATCGATATTTCGATATTGTATAGATATCATATATTATCATGCCAATATCGTACAATTAAATAAATGTTTATAAATTTTGTACATTTGTTACAAAAACTCGTGCGAATGCGTTTCCCAAACGCTAAGGATTCCAGCTCTTGTTTTGAAAGCGTATCCGCACTACCTAGTCATAAAATCTACTATTGCATTATGTTCTTTTCTTTTTACGTATTTTTGTTAATTTTAATGAAAGCATTTTCGATATTGACATAAATAACTGCTTTAAAAAAAATTTTAATTTGAACAACTATTTTAATCAGCAAACAGTACTTACCTACTATGTAATAATAATATTGATTATTGATAACGCAAAATGGTTTAAATAAAAAAATATTTATAAAACCGATATATCGGGCGCGGTGAAATAAACTATAAATTTTAATCTATAAAAATAAAAACGACATAATCTATAAATTTTTTTTATGGGTTATTTCGTTTAAAAACGAATCAATCTATAAAAATAAAAACGACATAGTCTATAAAATTCTTTTTTTTATAGATTATTTCGTTTCCAAACGAAATAACCTATAAACTCAAAAACGACATAATCTATAAAAAAAATTGAACGAAAATTTTATAGACTAATTCGTTTTCAAACGAATTAGTCTATAAATCTGCATTTTCAAAATTTATACACTAATTCGTTTTCAAACGAATTAGTCTATAAAATTTTCGTATGTGTGGTATGTGTGTGCAAAGAGAATATTTCGGCATGATTGTCATCTGCGATCAGTTCCTGTCAGTATTTGGTAAAGTGAAGTCGTTATTTTTTCACGCGATATGGATATTGATCGGTCCGATTACCAATTCCCATTTTTGGGTTTGCGTACAATTTTTGATTTGTTTGATTCTTCTGACGACGAAGCGAAAAAATAAAGTGAGGATAAGTTGAATAAAACAATGGACGAACTTGAAAATGACGTTAATTGCATTTTAAACGGAACAAAACACAGATTAATTCGCAGTGAGATTTTGAGTGAGCCATTGTTAAAAAAGAAAAAAAATTAATGGCCCAGAGAAACCAGAACCGTTATCTTGTCCAAATTTGAAGTCTCTTTTAAACGATAGCGACGATGAATTTATTGAAAAATGCGAAGATTCGCCTAGTGCATTCAACTCAGATGAGCCATCGACAAGCAGTTCATTCATCAAATGGCAAAACGATGGAAATGACAACATGCTGAACGATAGTGTTACGCTAATGCAGATGATGGACACACCAAAAAATTCAATAGCGGCAGTTTCGCATAACAAAAATATAGCCAGAATCAGATTAGCGGACCGTCAGAACAGTGGAATGAAAAACAATATTTCGCATCTTTTCTGGCCAATTGAAACATGGCCTGCATTCGCACTGGAAATTTTATTCTCATCAAATTTCAATTACAATGAACACCTAACACATGCCACTTTTTTCGATGGCAACAGTTTGGTCGATTCAGCTTTACCAGTTTCAATAATTTATTTCTACAACAAGAATGCTGTTGGTCTTAACTGGAAGCAGAAATTATATAAATTTGCCAAATTATTCGCGTATTTGAATAAAGCTAAGGATACTTTTGACCCCATGTACTATGAACTAAGTAAAAAATACTATTTCTACAGTATGATTAAAAAGCATATGATTTACTACAATGGGGACGTACGTGAAAATGGCAAACCACAGTAATTTCAATATAACAATAACGATAGATGGGTAGAATAATTATTGATTGTTCGATTAAGGAAAATCACACTTTTGTTGTGAAATGCCATGGGCGAACAAAGCATATGATTGTTCTGTATATTCGGCATCACAGCGTTGGCGACGGAAAGAAAGAGAATACAAACATACAAAAATATTGAACTAAATTCTTCGAAAATGAATTGATTTTTTATACAGTTGTGCACGCTCACACTCACACAACCAAATAAGATTGGTGATGAGCTCGAAAATTATTTATAGACTAATTCGTTTTCAAACGAATTAGTCTATAAATCTGCATTTCCAAAATTTATAGACCAATTCGTTTGAAAACGAATTAATCTATAAATTTTGAACTTTTGGGTTTTATAGACTAATTCGTTTAAAAACGAATTAGTCTATAAATTCTAAAACGACATATTCTATAAAAATAAATTTTATAAACTAATTCATTTCAAAACGAATTAGTCTATAAACTCCTTTTCGGTTTATAGACCATGACGTTTTTTTTTCAAATTCATTTTGGTTTTATAGATTAATTCGTTTCCAAACGAATTAGTCTATAAACCCATACAAAACAATTTTTATAGATTATGTCGTTTTTTTTTATGTTATGTCTTTATAGATTATTTCGTTCTGCCGATATATCGATATTATCGATATATCAATATTATTGATATATCGAAATTATCGATAATATCTATATATCGACATATCGATAATATCGATATATCGATATATGTACCTTAACAACCATTTTATTGACAGATGCCACATCTTTCTCCATGGTGCAGATAAAATCTAGTTTTCTCTTCTAGCTTTTCTGACTCCTTTTTAACAGAGCTGAGTAAACATTGGTGAGTAAACATGAGTAAACATTTGTGATATTCTCTCTCTCTCTCTGGCGTTTACATCCCATGGAGGGATTTTTCCGTATGTGCCACCAGCTTCCAATCATCTCGTTCCATGACCAGTTGACCCCAGTTTCGACATCCTATATCACGAAGGTCGTGGCTGATGTCATCACGCCAGCGTTGTCTAGGTCTTCCTCTTCGACGAATACCAGCTGGTTGTTGTTGGGACGCTTTTTTATCATTCTATCCAATGGAGCCCTTTCTACATGACCAAACCATCTAATCCGGTTGGATTTAATGAATCCGATTACATCGCAGCCTCCAAGAAGTTGTCTGATTTCATGATTCATTCGGATTCTATACTGATTTTCAGCAACTTTACATGGACCATAAATTGTTCGAATGACCTTCCTCTCGAATGTTGATAAAATTCTACAATCGGAGGAAGTCATTGTCCAGCTTTCACTTCCAAATGTAAGCACAGGTCGGAATAATGCTTTGTAAAGTGTGAGTTTACACGACCACGAAAGATGTTTTGATCGCACAAGTATGCGTAGAAAACTCTGTATGCGGCAGAGACACGGGCTTTGATATCTGCCTGCATGTCATTTGACGATGTTATTACAGACCCGAGGTATTTCAAGTTTTCCACGCGTTCCACTTCATAGTCGCCAGTATCCAAATTTCCAGGAGGTATGTTCTTAGACGTTGTTAACACTTTAGTTTTGCCGGTGTTGATGCATAATCCAAGTCGTTTATCATTTCTTTCAAGCTGAGAGAGACTATCCTTAATATCGCTTGTTCTAAGTCCGAGAAGCACAATATCATCTGCGTAACCAAGAACTTAAATAGATTTGTTATATATGCAGTTTTGTGTCTCAATTCGGCTTTTTCTTATCGCGTACTCCAGCGCAAAATTAAATAGTATGGGCGCGAGTGCATCACCTTGTCGAACACCTGATGTTATATCGAACACCTGATGTTAAACAAGTTTCTCTGTGATACCAAGGCATATGAGTGCGGACCAGAGGTTGTCGCGGATGATACTATCATATGCTACCCTGAAATCAACGTAGAGCTGGTGAATGCTGATGTTGTACTCCCAACATTTTTCCAGAATCATCCTTAATGTAAAACATTGATCTGTGGTTGAGCGGTTGGGACGAAAATCACACTGATAGTCACCGATGATAGATTCGGCGAACGGTATGAGTCGAGCAAGTACGACATTAGCTAGCATTTTATATGCAGTATTCAACAGTGCGATGCCACGATAATTTGCATACTTTAGAGGGTCACCTTTCTTATGTAGCGGAACCCTGAGAGCAGTTTTCCATTCAGCAGGTAGTTCTTCTTGGTCCCAGATTGCAAGAAACAGATCATATATAGGTGAGACCAGAGCTGCTCCTCCATTTTTCAGAAGTTCTGCGGGATTTCCATGGAAACCTGGTGATTTGCCATTTTTCAGTTTTTTAATGGCAGCTTCCACTTCTTCTATTGCTGGGTAAGGGACAAAAATCTCCTCAGTTGATGGAGCAATTGCTCGAATAGGATGAACTTCGTTCGTCCTATTGAGTAGGTCTTGAAAGTGGGATCGCCACACTACCAGCACATCACGTTCACTTGTTGTAAGTTCATTGTTTTCATTTTTGATGGCTGTAGATCTTGGGTGGAAATCTTTTGTCAGATTCCGTGCATTGGCAAAGCACTCTTTTGAATTTCTGTTGGCCGCATGTTGGTTGATGTTTTCGATGCAGTTCTTCCTGTGTTCGCGTTTTTATTACGTAGAAGTTTTGCTGAGGCTTTCCTGGCGCATAGATAATCAGCTTGGGAGCTTCGGCTGTTCCTTGTTAACCATTTTTCTCGCAGTTTTTGTTTATGTTCAACGGATTGGCGGCACTCGTCGTCAAACCATTCGTTGTGTGATTTCGGTGGTCGTTTTCCGATTGTAGTTTGTGCTGCGGCTATAATGGTTGGTTGAAGCGTTTGCCATTCTTCTTGTATGTTAAATGGCATCTCAGAAGAGATGTCATGCTTTTTCTATGTTTTGTGTTATTATTTCCTTATATTCAGCGTTCCCGGATGTTTAAATGCTTCGACATTCCAGCGCACTGTCTTTTTTGCTTGTCTGTTAAATGTAGATGATAATTTGCACTTATACTTAAATATGACAAGCATATAATCGGTGTCCATATCAGCACCTCTGTATGATCGAACGTCAGTTATACTTGTAGAGTGTCTCTTAGAGATCATGACGTGATCGATTTGATTTTCCGTTCTTCCGTCATTTGAGTTCCACGTTGCCTTGTGAATTCTCTTGTGAGGGAAAAAAGTGCTGGAAATTACTAGATCATACATCATAGCCAGCTCAGCTGCGGGAAAACCGTTATTGTTGCTGGTATGATGCAAGCTGTTAAGGCCGATATGTGTGTAATCCTACCGATTTGAGCATTACACCTACCACGATTTTTATATCGTGCCGCGGGATGTTATTGATGACTCCTTCGAGTTCTAGGAAGAACAGGTCTTTAATATCATCTGCTTTATCTTTAGTAGGTGCATGAACATTGACGATCGTTACATTGATTTTTTGGGCAGAAGTCGATAACATGCTGATTCACGTGACGGTGTGTAAGAAAGCCAACTCCAAATTCTCCTCCATTTTGATGACCGCAATAATACAGAGTGTATCCTTTTGATGTTTCATGGATTTCACTGCCTGGCCATCTTAGTTCTTGTAATGCCACTATATCCAGTGTGTAGTTCTCGACTTGTTGAGTGAGTTTTAGGAGATCTCCTGGTCTTCTGAGGCTTAGCACGTTCCAGGTTCCCATTTTTAAATTCTAGTCCGGGTACAGTTTCCGAGGTCGTTCCAAGAATGATTCCGAGATATTCCGAGGCCTGTGTACAGAATTCATGACAATAATTTTTTTACGGAAATGGGGTGTTAGCCCTTCGCCCAACCCAAATTTTCGTGAATGGATTCGTTCTGCATCTTAAGGTCACCAAAAACAACCTTTTTATACGTTTATATAGCGAGCCGCTTGATCCAAGACAGACGCCCGCTGAAAGCCGCCCCTAACATCACTTTAGCTCCGAATTAAATACACTATTTTTTCGGCAAACGTTTAAATTTTTTATAAATATAAAATTAATACATCAAACTTTTTATAAATATCAATTTGTACCGGCATAATTACTTCCAAAACAGAGAAAAAAACATTTAAATTTGTATGAATAAAACTTTTTTATCAAAGCAGCCTTTTCAAAATTTCATAATATGAGAATCAACTTATTTTTTGTTGTCATGGTTAAACAATATGTTTGAAAAAATAACAAACTAACAAATAACAAATGCTACTTTACAGCTTCCGTAATATAAAATAAAAATGGCGTTACTTTTGCTCTCGCTAGACGTTACTTTTGCTGTCAGGCTAAAAAGTAAGACTTTAACTAACTTTCTAGCGGCAGTAAAGTTAAACTTTACAGCCGTTTGCCGAAAAACATGTTTTTCAAGTAGAATTTTGAATTCTTTGATGAGGATCAATTTGGTTACTTGCAGCAAATGTATAACTTAGTAACTAATTTAGTCTAACGAAATTTAGAAAATATTTTATAATATTAAGGTTCTGAAATTGTCTTTAATCGATTATGGTTAATAAGATTAACTCGGCTTAAAAAAACATTATTTGGGCTGACCATTGCAATTTAGTAATCTTCATGGTCCAAGAATTGTGACCGTTTGTTATCGGTATACGCATTCCATTAAATCTCAATGATTATGAGAAAAACTGTATTTATGTTTGACTAATAAACGAATTAAATTAAAAAATTTTCCACCATAAACAGTTATGGGTAAAATTCAACCCAACGGAAAACTATATTAGCAAATACTGTTTTTCATATTGTTATATACACGGAACCCTCGGCGAGCGAGTTATATTCGCACTGGACCCGACTTTTTATTAAATGTTAACTATTTTATAACGCTCGCTAACAGATCGAAACGAATTCAAATACAACAAGTTACAGTTGAGATGCAGCATCCTTTTACCTAAAAAGAAAAGAAATTTATTTTTCATTTAGATTTGTTACTTAATTATATACAAACACTTACCTAAAGATTAATTAAACACTTGTTGTTGTTTCAAATTTTGAGAATTTTATTTATTATATTATTTTATATATAATAAACCACTCAATAGATTTCAACTTATTATGTCATCGTCGGGAGCTTACAATAGTACATTATGATGCTAGGACGTAAAGCTAAAGATTTTGGACGGATGTGGAATTTGCAAATCGAGGCGCTAGCCGAGATTTGCACCCACATTAAGTCCAAAATAGCTTACGTCCGTGCATCATATACTATTTTTTATTCGCCGCAAGCAAAATATTTAAAAAAATTTGTTTATTCTAAATTAAAAATATTAATTTTCATAAATTTTAAAATAAAAATATGTGGAACAAGTATCCTTTGACAAAATATTTATTATTTTTTCCAAATTATTGTGTAGCTATGAGAACAAATCATATACAACTATTTTAATTGGATAATGAAAATTTGAATTTAAGGGTTGCTTTGATAAAAATTTTTATTTTTCATAGAATTTAAACAAATACAAATGCTTTTTGCTTTTTTGGAAGTAGCTATGACAACAAAATAAATAGTTGAAAAGTGATACTTTAAAGCCGCAAAGCACAGTAATAAAGAAACACTTTAATATGTAGGCGAATAAAAAAAACTAAATATAATAGAGAAGGTTAAACTTATACTAAGTTTACACCAGGATCTAATAGGTACATACTATACTTATTAGGTCGACTATGGTCGATGCAAACAATAATCAAAAAAGTACGTACCAAATATTTGGTAGGATGATTTGCTACGTATCAAATTAGGTACGTAGCAAATAGGTATTATTTATACGGTGTGAACATTAAAATTAGGTATGAAATTTAAAATTAAAATAAATCAACTTATTTTATAAATATGTATTTATGGTTAATGTGATTTTTTTGCTGAAATTAAAAGTAAAATAAATTTTAGCATTAATATAATAAATGTTTTCAGTTTTTTATAAAAAATATATATGGAAAATTTTTTTTCCTAACCAAAAAATTAACAATGAAAAGGACGCGCTAAAAATTAATATGTCATACCTAATTAATAAGAGTTTACATCACCGTATCAAATTTAAAAAGTATGATGGTGAAAATGGCTAGCAAATTTGATACGTAGCAAATTAGATACTGGTGTAAGCTTAGTATTATTTATATTAAATTTTCTATTGTAAAATTCAATTTCTTGTACTAAAATTTTTTATTAATATTAATTCTATTGAAAAATGACTGACCTGAAGTGTGAAAAGAAATTACAAACAAACTTATTTTATAACTAACAAAATATTTAAAATAATAAGTAAATTAATCAAATAAAAACAAAACTAAAATATTGAACATAATATTTAATTATTTTGAGAAGATAAGGGATATCACTATTTATTTGTGGTACGTGATCTATTGGTGGCGGCTTTTTATAAAACAAATCTGGATTCTGGTTAATGGAGAGAATTTAACATCCGTTTGTTTATTTAGAACCTGGTTATTGAAAAAAAGGGCTTTACAAATTCCAAATGATTCGAGTGCATCCTGTTTTCGACCTTTGATTTCTATGTGTAAAACCTTTGTGTTGTGATGATTTTTAAAATCAGAGTTATGATTTTCGGAAATTAGGTGATTAGGAAACGTAGAACTGGTGTGTTCCAATCTTTATGCACAAAAATGTTCGGAACTGCGAGTTAAAAAGCTACGACCTGTTTGTCCCAAATATATCGCGTTGCAATACCCTCCAGACTTGTTAATTTTATTTGACTGGAATTTATTGTTTACAAGAAGATTTTGTAGTGTATTTTGGTTATAGAATGCACAATTTAAATTCGTAGATTTAGAGAGTAGGTGCTCAGCTTTCGACTAAGTTTACCTATAACATTAATTTTTCGCCACTTTTTAGTATCTGGTTTTTGGTAAGGGAAAATTAAATTAAAGACCAATTTCTTTTGTTTTTTACGAAGAATTTTGTGAACGAATTTGTGTGCAAATCCATTATTGCTTGCAATTGATAAAATACTATTCAACTCTTTTTGGAAATTTTCAGATGAAAGTGGAACTTTTATCAATCTTTCTACACTCAAAAAAAACTAAACAATTTCTATAAAATTTTAATAAATATACAACATACAAATTTTTTGTAAGTTTACCAAAAATATTGTACATTACAAAAAAAATTATTCGAAAAAACGAAAAATTTATTTGATTTACAAATTATTTTTGGATTTGAAGGAAAAAATTGTAGTTTTATCAAAAAAATTTGTGTGTTGTATATTTAGAAAAATTTTGTAAAAGTAACTTTTATTTTTTTTAGTGTGCGAGAGAGTTGAACGCAGCATGTTTTATTTTAACTGGGTGATTAGAAGTAGCATGGATTATTGAATCAGTGCAGGTTGGCTTGAGGTAGATATTGAACTCAAACTCGAATTGGTGTGGTTGATGGTTAAATCAAAGAAATTAATCGATTTATTGATTTCTTTTTCAATAGTAAACTTAATGGATTTATGTTGACTATTGATTGATTGAAGAAACGAGTTGAGTTGTCTATCGGTCCAAGCAGTGGCGTATCCAGGATTTTTTTTTGGGGGAGGGGTGCATTTTTTTAAATTAAATAATAAAAACTATATACGCAAATTTGCATTTATTTCTTTTATAATATTTAATATGTATCCCTACAATATAATTACTTTTGTATATATTTTACAAACAAATGTTTAATTTTCGTTTATTCTTTTGCAAAATATTTTGCACTTCTTCATCTACTTTTATATTTTTGTATATATAAAGTAATAAAAGGCCGTTCAATCTGTTTTCTGAAGTAGAATTTCACATGTAGCTTTTTAAATATTTTAAAGTTAAAAAAAGAAGTGCATGTCGTGACGTCACTAAAATTTTTAATAATTTAAAAACATTGGGATAAAGTACTTTATCACACATCTGAAGTGATTCAATAGCATAATTATGGTGTTGATTTTGGCCTTTTAAGGGGGTGCATATGCACCCTCGCACCCCCCCTGAATACGCCTATGGGTCCAAGTCCATATAAACACAATATGTCATCTATACCAGAACTTCACGTGTTGAGAAAGTGGTTGTGAAGTAGATAGGATGTGGTTTTCAAACCAATTCATGAAAACTTCTGCCAGAAATGGAGACAAAGGAGATCCCATTGGAAGTTCATCAATAAACCTGTAAAATTTATTATCGAAAGTAAAATGGTTTTGTTCGACACAGGTTTTGTATATTTAAGTCAGTTCAGTTCCAAGAGCTGTTGGAGATTGTACTGAAGAGTTGATTATTGACGAAATTATGTCATTAAGAATGTTAATGGGAATTGATGCAAAAAAGCTCGTTTCATCAACGGATACTAGTTTAGCATTGGTTGGAACTTGAATATTTTTGATCTTAGTAATTAGATCTATCGATTTCTTTACAGAATGACCAGAAGAAAACTTGGTCTCTTCGACAAAAAATTTGTTGAATTTTTGACATAATTTTGTATGCAGGAGCACTGCTATACGATACACGCAGTTCCGAATCATTTGAAATTCGTAAAGCCCTCTTTTTCAATAACCAGGTCCTAACGAACAAATGGAGATTAAATTCTCTCCATTAACGGATCCAGATTTGTTTTATAAAAAGCCGCCACCAATAGATCACGTATACCACGGGTTAATAGTGATTAGTGATCCCTTTTCTTTTCAAAATAATTAAATACAGTATAAGTCGATGTATAGCCGAGTGTGTTAAAACACTAGTCTATACATCGTTAGGGTCGACGGTTCGAATCCGGTCAAATCCAATATGGATTTGCTGGATTAGAATTACCGATTTAGATGTTAAGTGTTGGTGGTGGTAGTTCATAATTTAGTATGTAAGGGTAATATGGGCTGCACCAGCCTCAACCAGTTAGTTAAGTAAAAGAAAAAAAATACAGTATTATCAATATTTTATTTTTGTTTTTTATTTGATTTAATTTACTTATTATTTTTATATATTTTGTTAGTCATAAAATAAGTTTGTTTGTAATTTCTTTTCACAGTTCAGGTCAGTCCTTTTGCAATAGAATTAAAATTAATAAAAAAAATTTAGTATAAGAAATCGAATTTTGCCCAAGTTTAACCTTCACTATTATATTTAGTTTTTTGTAAGCTCCCAACGATGACATAATAAGTCGAAATCGATTATTGCAAAGTTTTTTAGAGCTTCTATATAATTTGCTTCTGTAATGTTAAGATGTTTTACTAGAACTGCCGCTTCTCTCCTTAAATAACCTTTTAAATAATGGAATTTTTGTGATGGTGGTAAGGAATTCTTATATGAATTGTGGCACAAAATATGTTATAAAAGGATTGCCAGTCTTTATATTCGCCGGCAAATAGAGTGATGTTTATTTTTAGAAGCCGAACTTCAGATGGATTTGAAGTATATAGATTAAGTGCAGTATCATGAGGATTTGGTACTAGTCCTATTGATACACTTTTGTCTTGCATCATTGTATTTAAACTTGTCATGGCTGTATAATATTTTTCTTCGTATTGCATGTCTGTTTCTTCTGATCAATTGCAGAGATTAAAAATGTTAACTTCATTGGCAGTAAATTCATCCATTAATTTTTCAACCCGTTGTACACGAACCTTACATTCTTCTATCGTTACATCTGTTACCGTTTGACACCAATTAACAATATCGGTTAATTTGCCCTTGTTGCTTGACCTTTGTTTTTTTAAAGATTCAATAGTCGACATATTCCGTTCACAATATAATAAATAATTGAAAATGTTGAAAGTATTTAAATTATAAATTGTTTTTAACAAATATTATTAAAGTTTCAGGTTCAACGTTAAACCAAAATAATTTATTTTCTCAATTTATTATTTGTCAATTAGTTATTTCACTCAATAATACGAAATTACAAAACCAAAGTTTGAACTATATTTTTATTATGTTTTTAATAAATCAAAATGCCTTCACCATAAAGTTACTAAAATATATTACAACTTTTCAATATTATAACACACTAACATAATTTTAATTCACTTTCTTTAATTAACTTTAAAATTCATATAATAATAAAAATAATAAAACTGTTCTATACTTATCGTAAGAATCGGGTTGTTTCTGTAGATGAATATATTGATTTGCTGATCCGATTATTCTGATTATTCTCGAATCATAATAATCCGGCTCGAAGAACCAAAAAATGTTGATAGTTCCCTCAAAGTTGAATGTAGACCTCAACAGAAATGTTTATAGTATTTGAAAGATTCGTTATTAGTGGATTGTATCTAAATGTTTCTAAGCTCAATAATTGATGTTACAATTATTTTATCACAAGTAAATTAAACCAAATTATACTGTATTAAAATTAATTTATTTCACAACTCAACAAAAATTGATTTAACACAATAACCAAACCAACAATTGATAAAACTGATTTTAATATTAATCTAGACACAGTTATTTTATTATACTTGCATGAACACAAGAACTTAATAAATGAAATTATATATAATAACATTTCATTTTTATATTTTAAAATTAACAAGTTGGCTGTCTGAATGTGCCAATCACTGCGGTAACAGTTATTGAAGTTAAAACAGATATATATTTGGAAGGAAATATTAATGATTCAACATATACAACTCCTTAATTGTTCCACAACAACAGAAAAACAATACAGAAAACATTATTCCTAACTTGAATATTCTTCCAACAGCTTTGAAACTTCAACGGTTGATTGTAGAAATGTCCAGTTCGCAGTTTCCAAAATAATACACAAATTGTTTCTACTTAATAAAACTTAAAACTTTATTCACATCTCGGTTTTATTTGCACGATATAGCGTTTTGTTTACAATTAATTAATTCTGCTCAAAAATACCTGCTTTAATACTAAGCTCCGTACAATCTAAAAAAAATTGATAAATCGTTATTCTTTAACCCGGCATGTTCTTTTAAACAAATTAAGAAATAATTTGTGTTGGTGATCTAACTGTAAAACAAAGCCACAAAAAATATTTTTGACCCTTTTTTTACGAAGAACAACAACAAGTCTAGGTGTTTTATAATCATTGATGATGATGATCGTTACGAATTTTATTTCGTAATTTTGTACAGTTTGTCTTCACTTTTGTTGAATTAAATAGAATTTTATGTTATATTTCGTTATGATTTTGTTAAAACCATAAAAATATTAGTATGCTCTTTGAATTCGTGTAACATACTTTTGGGAATGAATGTTTCATTATGATAAAAGTAAAAGTTTGTCGATATAGTGACGATATAGATCTCGAGCCTCCTGGAATTTGCCGTCTTCAATCACTGCATCTTTTATAAACTTTGCTACAGTGGATTTTATATCTTTTCAAAATCTCTGAAATTCTGCTTAAATTTTTTTTGATTTTTCGGGTTTTTTAAGATACATATTAATTTTATGAAGAAACTCTAGTGCATAGGTGCAGTGCTTCGTAAAAAAAATTATAATCATCGTTATGGAATGTCAAAAAAAGTTAGCGTTTTTTAATTACCTTATACTATCGTAAATTCTCTATATCAAACAGTTATTACAATTGATGACAACATACCGACTTTCACAAGTTGTTTTTATTTATTTCACTTTAAACTGTAAAGTTTAGATTCTTATAATTTGAAATAAAAAAAGATTAAATCCAATGACATCACCAATATGAACATGCTCATTAATTTATGATACCATTAGTCGTTCGTGATGTAATCGTTTATTTATTTTTTAATATAAAAACGATGAATGGAAATACTATTTATAGTTTTTTTTATCGTTTGATATTTACGAGCTAGGTGGAGTTAAGATTTGCTTTTTATTTTCGTTTTCTTACAAAAAAAAAACTAATGTTATTCTTTTAAACAATGATATCACTGCCAAAATAATAGTACATTATGATGCTAGGACGTAAAGCTAAAGATTTTGGACGGATGTGGAGTTTGCAAATCGAAGCGCTAGCCGAGATTTGCACCCACATTAAGTCCAAAATAGCTTACGTCCGTTCATCATATACTATTTTTTATTCGCCGCAAGCAAAATATTTTAAGAAAAGTTGTTTATTCTAAATTAAAATTATAAATTTTCTTAAATTTTAAAATAAAAATATGTGGAACAAGTATCCTTTGACAAAATATTTATTATTTTTTCCAAATTATTGTGTAGCTATGACAACAAATGATAACAACTATTTTAATTGGATAATGAAATTTTGAATTTGAGGGTTGCTTTGATAAAAAATTTTATTTTTCATAGAATTTAAACAAATACAAATGCTTTTTACTTTTTTGGACGTAGCTATGACAACAAAATAAATAGTTGAAAAGTGATACTTTAAAGCCGCAAATCACAGTAATAAAGTAACACTTTAATATGTAGGCGAATAAAAAAAAAATTATTTAAGTTTTAATTTATTTAATGAATATATTTCACATTCAATTTTTTGTTGTTTTTTTTGGATATGTTTTTTGTTGATGGAGCAAATAGTTGAAATAACTATGCTAATGATAAATAACTTTGATAATGGATATGAATTTAAATTCATTTGATTAAATTATTTGCATTCCGATTTATTATATTTGTTTGGAATAAATAGTGTGCTATGGCTTATTTGATTTTATTAAAAAATATTATTATGAAAGTTCATTTTTATTTGGAATTTTAACGATGCAATACGTCCTTAATTACAAAATTAAATTTTTTCATTTCAGAAAGAAGTTATAACATATCAATAAATTATGTCACATTCGGTATCAATAACCCGTACGGTTCATACAACATCAGAGACCTCAACTGTAGTGTTGAACACAGGGTATATTAAAACGGTTCCAGGACTACTAAAACTAGCACAATTGGTAATAAAAAAAACAAAAAAAAAATTATGCGAGATGTAACACATTTTTTGCACTATTTAAGCTTCTTGGTGCAGTCGTTGTAGGTCTACTTGGATGGCAGTTTAGACGTTTCTATACCTCTTATGGATCTGGAACGCCAGAACTTTTCTTTTTATTGATGGCGGTTACATTTTTAATTGGAACTTTCTGTCTATTGGTATCATGTTTGGTTTCATTAAGTACAGGAGGACTCATTTCAAAGACAATCTATGTGAGATCTAAAATACTTTTATCAGTATCAAAATGAAATAAAATATGATTTATTTTAGGAATTAATATACCACGCCATAGCTTTCTTACTGTATCTTGTTTCAACAATAATATTTTTAATTGAAGTAAGCAAAGGATATTTCCCAAGAGATACGCATCACCATTATTTAGCAGCTGGAATAATTGGTTGTGTTATTTCGGTACTGTATCTTGTAAGTACAGTCTTAGCACAGAGATCTTATCGTGGATTTTAAATGTTTAGGTTATTTTATTTAAATTATGTAAAAATAAATATATTTATGTCTTATCACGGTTTAGTGCCATTATTATGTTCTAATTAAAGATATTATTCAAAGTGCAATTTCATTTTTTTTAATATATTAATTTTTTTCTAATGTTTTGTATCATAGTATTTTGATTTTGTTTAATAAAAAATTATTTTAGTTATTGTATTTAATTCAGAAAATCAACATCGTTTAAGGTTTTTAGATTGAAAATTTCAATATTTTCGACTTGTGATAGTACTCCCCAATTCATAGCAGAATGAATGACTTATATAAACAACCAGCAGCTTACTAGGAATAACATTTGAAAAATGTTAACAAAAACGAAACGAAAAATGTTAACTCTTTCTTAACAGAGCTAAATGCTTAATAATAAAATGAAATGAGTAAACATTTGTGATGTTCTCGTTCTAGTAAAATCAACATTTCATATTACATAAGTTTTACAATAACAAATAAAACATTGTGTTAGCGACGGCGTTTGTGGCAGAAAATGGAAAGAAAGGAAAAGTAGACGACGCTTGGACGTCCAAAAATTGAATCTTTCTACTATCTTGTGGTTGTTACTTCGACGGTTATTACTTATTAGTCTTCATCTGTAACATCGTCTACTATCAAAATTTATTATTTCGTTACTCGCATTAAACTCAAACGTATACTCAACAATATTGTTGTTACAGATATCACGTATGCTTGACAATATTATTAAAAGAACTTCCTAAATCTCATCGACTAATCATCGACAACTAATTGCTCAGTAAATATGAAACTAGTAGCGCTAGCTCACCTCACCATCTCCAAAAGTGATTTACATGCAATACAAAGGACAACAAATTCGGAAAGAAAAGTGGTAAGCTGCTGGAACTGTTAGAAGTCGGGTCATGGTTTCAGGCAGTGTTCTAGACCTTTGAGACTCTTCTGCTATGGATGTGGCAAGGACGATACATACCTGTCTAAGTATGATTATTGCGCTTTAAACATGAAAGGGAGCGTGGTCAAAAATGACTAAAAATAACGCTCACAGAACAATTTCCAACCCAGTGCGACTCGGTTAGATCACCAAGTCCGTCACCAGACTTAATAGACAAAGTTGCCATATACAGATCAGGAAATTCTACGGGCTAGGTAGACTGCAAAACAGAAGAGTCAATTCAACCGACTGAAATAATGAACCATGAGCCGGCCTTGCAGCCTCCAGCAATTCAACTGTAATCAAATCACCACACCAGCGCCTTCAAGAATACCTGGCAGCAAGAAAACGTTTGGGCATCGAAACCTTGAAACATGCTACAACAAGACATCGTCATACTCGTTCGGTGAATAGATTAATAGATTAAAAAAATACAGAAGAACCCGTCGGTCTATGAAAACTTCATTTCTATCTTCTTAAGTAACAGTCAAAAAGGATCCGAAAAAATGGAGGATACCATCCAACTCCTGCCGTCCTTCTCAAAGCTGGGATTGGGAAAAACTGATTTATTGGAACACATCATCGATACTGGTGATGCGCGTCCAATAAAGCAGCGTCACTGTTGAGAAGTTGTCAGCTGTTGAGAAGTTAATGGGTGAGCAGTTGGACCGTATGTTGTCTTTAGGGATAATAGAAACTTCTATAAATGCCTGGAGTAGCCTGTAGTCCTCGCTAGAAAACCTGGTAAGGTAAGACTTTGTTTGGTCTCGCGTGAAGTGAATACAGTCACCAAACAATTAGCGTATCCCTCTGCCACAAATAGAAGGAATTTTAAGTCGATTACCCAAATCACAGTACATCTCATGTTTCGACTTAAAGGATGCGTTCTGGCAGATACCCATCTCGAGAAAAACAGCGTTCACTGTTCCAGGTCGTCCTCTGTTTCATTTGGTTTGCATGCCATATGGACGCTGCTCAAACTATGACGATGTTAATAGATCGTGTGATACCTCCTGAGCTTAAAAACCAGATATTCGTTTACCTAGATGATTTACTTTTAGTTTTATCTACTTTCGATTCACACCTTCATATACTAGCAGAGGTTGCTAAGAATCTGAAGCGAGCAAATCTAACAATTAATATTGAAAAAAGTAAGTTTCTTCTACCTGAAGTTAATTACTGAGAATATATCATCGGTCATTAGGGTATCAAAATCGATAGACAAAGTAGCAGCGATTGCAGAGTTCCCAATTCCAACGTCAGTGCGCCAGGTTCGAAGATTCTTAGGTATGTCTGGCTACTACAGAAGGTTCATTTCTGAGTTCGAGTCTTCACAACTCCTATAACAGATGTGCGAAAATCACATAATAAATTTCAAGGGACAGAGAAAGCGGGAATAGCTTTCTTGGCAATCAAGAAAGCGTTAACATCAGCTCCCCTACTAGCCAACCCTGATTATTCAAAGCCATTCCAGGTACAATGTGATGCTAGCATTGGTGGAATAGGGCGGTCAAACGGACGATGATGGAACATAAAGTATGTTCCATGTTCAAGAAGTTGAACTGGACACAACGAAACTACAGTGTGGGCGAAAAAGAGTGTTTGGCTTTCATTCTGGGAATAAAATAATTTTGAACCTATATCGAAGGGCATCCATTCACAGTTATTACGGATCATACATCCCTGAAATGGCTGATGCAGCAACGAGACTTAATTGGCCGTTTAGCCAGATGGAGTCTGAAACTTCAAGGGTACATCTTTCACATAAAGTATAAAAAAGGATCCCAGAATGCCGTGCCTGATGTACTTTCTCGTTTGCACTGTGTAGATGCAATCACTGGTAACAGCGAACAGAGGCTGGACCTCAGTTCAACTGCATTTTCTTCTCCTGATTATTTAAAATTAGTGCAAATTGTTAAGGATGGCAGGACGTCTCTACCGGACTTGCGGTTGATGGACGGTAAAAATTTATAAAATAGTCAACTTCTCTTCTTGCGTAAAGGGTAAGACTTGGAAGCTCTGAGTTCCAGAAGACTTAACAACTGAATTAATAGCAAAGACGCATGGTCTCCCCACTTTAGCTCATGCCGGAGTAGTAAAGACCCTGCATCGTTTACGGCGTTTCGTCTTCTGGCCCCGGATGTTATCTCAAGTTCAAACCCAACTTTCAAATTGTAGAACTTGCAAGAAGATGAAGTTGACTAATCAAACTCTTAGAGCACCGACGATCACCGCAAGCCGATTCGAGCGGCCGCTACAAACTCATTTGTTTTCTTCAAATTACGCATACCCCTTAGTCGGAAAAAACCAGTTCTGGAGAAAAAGAACAAACCCAGTTCTTTTCAGCAGACTTCAAGCTTCAACTTAAAATTAAGAACAAACTCCTTCTGACATCTTCTGAATTTTATTTTTGTCTTATAAATCGTCGCTTTAATAATGAAACAACGTATGCTATTTATACGTTGTTTTTATATAATAGGTGCGCTGCATTCCCCATAAGGGTATCTTTGAATTGGCGTTCTTACATTTTCGAATTATTTTATGACTGGGGGTAAGAATTAATAAATTATAAATTAACGTCCATGCAAATGCATGCGAACATCAAACTTTAAACTCAAATATCTCGAAACTATACTTTTGCGTATACGTCATTTCATTATTAAAGCGACGAAATCTCTTCTTTCTAAAGAAACTAAATCTCTTCTTTCACTTTTTCGTGAAATATGACCACACTTAAACATTTTTATTAGATCCCATTCCCTTATTCTTTTGCTTTGTATTTAGATATGTTTCTTATTAATTAGCTCGACTATTAAAACTAAGTTACATCTCTTACGAGTTTTTTGCCGATTTTTAGCATGTTTTGAATAAAATGTATCTGCTAATATATACCATGTGGAGGTAAATCATTTCAGCTTGTAAAAGCCGCGTTAAAACACAATAATATTGCTTTAATTTTAGTTTTGTCAACTACCCAAAGGGTAGTTTTATTATTTTTTTAATCGTTTAACCGTTGATTAAAAGTCTTCCCTATTTACATTAGATGGAAAACATTTTCACAATCTTCGATCTTCTTGAATTTTCAACACTTGTAAATACATAATAAGCTTCAGATAAAATAAACCAGATAATCCATATTAACGAACGACTTAGATCATTTGTTTATCTTTAAATTCCACAAAGCTTTGATAATCGATTAAATTACACTAATATATTTTAATTAATATCCACATTCTTATCTATTATAATTTTCACGTTATAGAAACAAACCTGTTTACAAAATATTTTAATTTTCATTCAATAATAAAAACAAGAACTTAATTAAACTAGAAGAGAAGGAAATTTACAGACGAAGAGACGTAAGACAAAAAAGTTAACTTGAGTATATATTTCTTTGAAATTTAGGTCACTCGAATCGAATTCATGGTAATAATTTTTTATGAATCGTTAAATTTTTTTACTCTGTTTTTATTTCTTCTCTTCGTTCTTTCTTTTGTTTTATTTTGATTCATTTTACGCAAGTTAATAATATTATATCACGAACAGTGTGGAGAAAAATTAGTTCCATTGATTCCAGGCTCATGTGTTTGATAGTTTTTCATAAACTTTTTATTTTTACTTGACTCTTTATTAAGCAACAAAGGTCATTAAAAAGGTTCTAGAACATCTTCTATCGAACAATATACCTCCAACATAACAATATTACTAATTCCAACTGTAGTAACAATATATACATTCACTCTCTATTTTTACTTTCATGACATCATCAACTTCCAAATACAATTTTTATTTGAACAGAAATTTTTTTGATTCAAGACTGTCAGTGGTGAATCGGTCAACGCTATTATACATTTAATTAAAATAAATTTATTAATTAAAAATAATAAAAACAATGCAAGTAGTTGGGTAAATAATTGTGGTGTGAATAGAACCGACATAATTAACGATAAAATTAAAAATTATTTCTAATTAAAATTTAAACTGATAAGAAACTAAAAATAAAAGTTTTGAAGTGGATAACTAGAGTTAACAAACATAATTACGATTTCTGGTAATTATTTAATAAAATTAATGTTGCATTTAAATTTAAGTTATAATTACTTAAGAGTTTGGCTTTTTTTAAATTTTGCTTGTAGAAATTATGGGTTATTCAAAATCGTTCGAACAGATGGTTTTTAAAAAAAATGGTAGTGGGCAAGTTAGTGCTAAGTGCAGTTGAACAAAATGCTAATTTTAGCATACTTGCTTCAGTTATTTTGTTTATAATTTAAGTATTTTAAATTATTAGGGAGTTCAAAGTTGCTTTCTACCGGGATAGTTTATTAAATGAGTCTAGACAATTTTGAACTAGAGTCGCCTTTTGTGATTCATAATTTTACTTTTATTTTATTTATTTGGCTATCATGTCTCATATTATTGGGATATTCAACTCAATATAAGTTTCAATTGTGTTTGTGTATGTATGTAAAAATTTAGTATTCTCTTCGTTCTGATGAATCAAAAATTTATTATCGTTTCGTTTATATGTATAATTAATGCAAATATATTGTATTAGTGGTTTGGTTGCTTCCGTTTAAATTTTTTTAGAATTGTTATTCATTTATGATTAATGAATGGATACACTGTGTGTAATCAGTGTCGGTACAAGGGGTAGGCGAGCTAGGAGCTCGCCTAGGGCGTTTTATTTGAAGGACGCAGAAATTGTAAACAAAAATTAGTTTTATTTTTATTTAAAATTAAAATATTTAATTGGAGTGGAAAATCACAAAGAAAATAGGTATCCTAAATTTTCTGAGATTATTTAAAGGTTGCCTAAAGATTTCCAAGATATTTTCAAGATTCTCATGATTCCCTAGATTATCTGAAGAAACTCTGTATGTCCAAATATACTTAAGATTTTTTGAAAATTCTCAAGAGATTCGGTAAGATTCTCTTTTAAGATTCACAAGCTACTCAATTAGTTGTTCCAAGATGACCAAGAGTAATTTATCCCTCAATCTAATAACATCTTTGTCCTTATAGGCTAACATAAACTTCAGAAATTTTTATTATGGTAGGAAATCTGCGGGCTATGTATTACCTGAGTCCCGAATCACATGATGCACTTACCTATCTCAACATGAAATTGAGATTAAATAAGGAAATAGAGTTTTTCACGATTATAAATTACGGATTACAATATACATATCATCCTCAATAGAATATTGGTTGGGTGAAACAGTTTATCTTTAACAAAAGATTGAAAACAACAATATTTTGAATTTGAAAGCAATATATTTTTATTTCAATTTAAAATATATATTTGCATTTAAAAAAACTCAAAGCCATCGGTTTCATAGGCATTTAAATCTATACCATTCACTGGTTGATTAATAAAAACTAGTTACCGAGCTTTTCCGTATAGAATTGGCTTGGGAGTTTCTTATGTACCAAGCCAAATTTAGAAAAGACGAGCTCAATTTCGACTGACGAGCTCAATTTCGACTGACGTTGAGATTGATCTTAAAATACAAATTACTTTCTTTCACTTTCTAGTTTAAGAGCAATTTCACGCAAGTTCAGCAAATTTTTGGGAAATTTTGACTTGACCACTTTTAATTTTGATTATTTTTTGTTTATGGATAGTCTTTCATAAATAAAAAATACAAGTTCTCTTACAATTTTTTTTTTCGACCAGGGGTCCTCACTGGGTGCCCCTCAATTTTTTGTTATTTTGTGATGTGAGTGCATTTTGACGAGCGATTGTAGAAAAACTACTGAATCGATTTTCATAAATGATATGTCGTTGAATAGGTATTAGAACAAAGTTTTTAAAAATGTACACTGTTAATTTTTTGAAATAATTTTTAACGGTGTAACATAAGAAAAACACGGTGTAATTGAAAAAAAGATGGCATAGCCTTTTTTTTTTTTAACTAAATTGAAGCTTATTTTGTATCTAACCACTTGTGAAAGTTTGGGACTTGCGTTATTTTTTGTTTTAAAGATAAAATTCGTTGTGAATATGACTGTCGGGAATCAGTTTTTTTTGTTCTGAAGGAAAATTATAAAAATGGCGATTTTTAGATTCAGATTTTTTTTTATGTTAAATATCAAATATTTTATTATTAAATGAACTTTTTAAAAAGCAATTTCAGTCAAGTTCAGCAAAATTTTGCGACGTTTTGACTCGACCCTTTTTAATTTGGTTTATTTTTAGTTTATAGATAGCCTTTGATAAATGAAAAATACGACTTCAAGTAGAATTTTTTTTAAATATAATAATATAAATTATTATATTTTTAAATATAATAATATAATTATAGTAACAGTATAATTATAATAACAAACAACAGTAATGCTACGCATTATTTGGTTGAAAAAAGTAAAACTCTACATAAAAATAATTTTCAGCATGCATCTGCGACGGATAAAAGAGGTGTATCCACAACAGATATAAATGTTGTGGAGCAGTTCTATAAAAGTGATGAAATCAGCAGATTATTGCCAGGCAAACGAGATGCAATATCTTTTAAAAAAGGAGATGAGCGCATAAAAACACAAAAGCGCTTATTGCTATGTACATTAAATGAAGCTTATGTGGAGTTTAAAAATAAGTTTCCTGATGTGAAAATAAAATTTACTAAATTCACGTCCCTTCGACCACAAGAATGTATAAAATTATCCCAAGGAGTTCATAATGTGTGCGTGTGTACCATACATCAAAATATAAAACTAATGATTCAACACTCTAAGATGTCTTGGATTACTGATGCTGCTTTCCAGAATTATAAAACATTAATTGACTTTGTTTCATGTGGGGAATTAACATAAGATTGTCATACTTTGAAGTGCAATGAATGTTCAAAAAAACTTCAACAACTGAAAGAAAAATTACTAAATGATTTTGACGTTAAAGGAATCCTTCAAGTCAAATATCAACAATGGAATACCACTGATCGATGCAATTTGGATACTTTAATAGAAACTGTAGAAGAATTTATGAAAAAATTTATTTACCGTTTACAAATTTTGATACCACACAACTTTATAGCAAAACAGCAATCTGCATTCATTGAGGGAAAAAAAATTAGAAGCAGGAAGTGCTTCGTTCAAGGGGATTTTTCTGAAAACTACGGCTTCATAATTCAGGATGCGGTTCAAGGCAATTATCATAATAATTCACAAGCTACTATTCATCCATTTGTCATTTATTTTAAAAGTGCCGCAAGTGAATATATACAGTGACGAAGTTTTATACTCATTTCGGATATAAACGATCACAACAGTACTACAGTCCATCTTTTCATTACAAAACTTATTGAATTCATCAAAACGCATATAAATTCTAATATTACGAAAATAATTTATAACACTGACAGTGCACCTTCTCAATACAAAAATAAACATAACCTAATTAACTTATGCCACCACAAAAAAGACTTTAAGGTTGATGCAGAATGGCATTTTCATGCTACCAGCCATGGAAAGGAACCTTGTGATGGAATTGGTGGTACACTGAAGCGTGCTGCACACCGTTATAGTATAGGGAGCAAAGATATTATTGATACATCAAAAAAACTTTTCGAATGGGCTTTAAAATAGGGATCTACCATGAACTTTGGATACGCCGATAAAAATGAATATCAATAACAAAAAAAAAAATACAAAATCGTTTTGTTATTTAATGTTAAAATACAATCTTTTACTTTCTGACCATAATAACATAATACGAACATAATACTTCTCCAGCCAAAAGTTCCTAAATAGATTTTGTTATTTATACGGTTTTTTTGTTTGCAGTCGAGACTGTCAAATTATTTTTTATAAGAGTGACAAGTGATTACTAAAAGTGACAAATAAACATTTCATTTTTTTATGCCATCTAATACAAAGAAAATAATTGCAGAACTGTTTTCCTATTCAAAAGAAACTTCTGTTTGTAAAATAAGTAAATCATTTCTAACAATTTATTTTATTTATTGTACTACATATATAATTTTTATAATGTTTTAAAAAGTTCATCTAATAATAAAATATTTGATATTTAACATAAAAGAAAAATCTCTTAGTTTATAACGCCATTTTTATAATTTTCCTTCAGAACAAAAAAAACTGATTCCCGACAGTCATATGCACAACGAATTTTATCTCTAAAACAAAAAATAACGCAAGTCCCAAACTTTCACACGAGGTTAGATATAAAATAAGCTTCAATTTAGTTAAAAAAAAAAGAGGCTATGCCATCTTTTTTTCAATTACACCGTTTTTTTCTTATGTTACGCCGTTAAAAATTATTTCAAAAAATTAACAGTGTAAATTTTTAAAAACTTTACCAAACTGTACCAATATTTTGACATGTGATTTCTTTTAAAAAATTTCATAATAATAATGGCGTGTAAAGTGTAAAAGTATTAAAAACGACAGAAAACGACATTATACAACAGTTCTATTAGAAAGCAAATAAGTAACATTGCTATATTTAAAAAAAACAATTTTTGTTTAAAATATTGTTTTTTGAAAAAAAAAAAAATAATTTGTTTTGAACATTGTTTTAAACAGTGGTTAAATAAAAGTTTTTAAAACAAACCTTTTTTTTAATTGTGATTCTTTTTTTTCTCATTAATTTACTGTAATTTTTTTTTGTTTTCTTGGTAATATTAATATCTGTTATACTGCATTTTCATTTCTTTTCTTTTGTTTTTTTTTTTTAATTATTGTTGTTTTTTTTCCTTATTTAGTTGGTATGCCTTTCCTTTTGATATTAGGGTTGGTATGCCTTACTTTTGAATTAAAATGCAATATTTAAAAATATACTTTTACTGTTTATTTTTTATTTTATTAATAATAATATAAACTTCCTTATAGTAACAATTTGAATTTGATTTTTATTTTATTGAATAGCGATTTCGACTTTCGTCATCCTCCGTTCTTAAATTATTATTACAAGTTTTGCTTAAACTATTACTTATATACTATTTCAACTACTATTTTTTATTATTATGTCATATATTTTGTTAGTTTTATTGTTGATTTTATCATTTAAAATGTTGCTATTGTTTTTATGTTTATATATTTCTATTTCTTCCAATCTATCTAGATGTTGTCCTTTTCTTTTTTTATGTAATATGGTTAAATTTATGTTTATATTGGTGTATTTGTGTTTTTCTATTTTTAAATGTTGGGCATATCTGGATTTTGGATCGCTCCTATTAGTTTCACTGGTGTGTTCAAGAAATCTTTTTGTTAAGAATCACCCCATTTGGCCTATACAAAACTTACTGCACCCATCACAGGTAATTTTATAAACACCTGTGTCTAAGGTTTGGGTTTTTTAGTTTTCATGTAATTTTCTATTTTATTTTTGTTTTTGTAAGTTGCAATATATCCATATTTTTTTAAATTTTTTTGCATGATTTCGAATTTTGTTTTATTATATATTACGCCTATGTATTTTTTGCCTGCTAAGTTTTCTTCATTCCTCAGTGTTGTTAGGGTTTGCAATTTTTTCTTGTTTTTATGTTTTTTATTAATTAATCCTTTTTTACTGGCTATGTATTTTATGTTGTTTATTTCTTCTTGATAATTTTCTGCATTCATTGGTATATTGTTCAATCTATTAATCATGTGGTTGTATGCAGCTAGCTTATGTTGGTATGGATGATGTGATTTAATATTTATTGCTTGATCTGATCCGTTTGGGTTTATTTTCGGAATATTTTGAATGTGTGTTTTGGATCTACATTTTTTATTGATAAATTCAAAAAATTTACTGTATTATTTTCTTCATTTTCTAACGTGAATTTGTAATGAAGCGCTTTCTTCGTTGCTAGACAACGAAGAGGCATAGCAGGCTGCGTACCAAGCGAGGTTTAAATGACCCTTTCGACTAGCTTTCAATCTTCGTGGATTTGAGAAACTATTCCTGCTCCTTCACACAAATACGAAAATGTACGCGAATTCATAATAAATACGGAAGTAAAGAAAAAAAACAAGTGGAAAAATGAGACTCTGGGGCGAAAGAACCACGATCAGCACGTCCAACCCCCACTAGTTAATACACATTCACACGCTCTCGCACCTCATGCACTTACGCACACACACCCACACACATACACCCACACGCATAGACTCACACACTCCATGCTCATATACACACATACGCACACGGGTTGCTATGTACGGTATGAGATATACCACCAACATGCAAATTATTTTGGTTTCAATTTAAGAATAAAGAAGAAGAGTGTAATCCTTCCTTTTCTTCTTGTTTACCCTCAGCAGTTATTGTATTGTTGACAGTTGTATCAATAAGTTCGGTTGGCGCAAAAATGTTCAACAACCAGACACACTTGAAAATTACCCTTTGTTGATGATACTGTTGTTAATGAACTCTCACCTGGTCGATGTTTTCGTGGCCAGGACCGTGAACATAATGGATAATGTTTAAATGCAGTTCGTCTTGATGAACACCATGATGGTCGGAACTCATGTGAATACATTCCTAATCCCAAAATGATTTGGATAAGAACTCAATCCAGATGCTTCTTCTATAGGATCATCAACCACATCAAAATTGAATGGTAAAATTAACATGTTTATCTTAGTAATAATTATCACAAGAATATATGGTAGTTACCACTCCTTTAAACTTTGTTTGCTTCGGCGGTTTAATATTTACTCTGCTTTAAAAAATTTTATGATAGAATTGATGGTGGCGTTGATAATTATCCAAAATTTCTGGTATATAGGATTTCAATTAAATTCCGACAGTCATTCGCGCATACAACAGTTATCCTCGTACATACCTACCCACATCCAAATATTCACACTCATACGCCTACGTACACATCCATCATCATCCATACAAAAAAAAAATATGAAACAAAGTTTGATGTAACTCACCCCATAATGAATCTGGTTCCCAATACTCCTGATCAATTACCTGCTCATCTCGTCAGTATTTCCCATATCAGATGAAAACTTTTATGGACTTTATTCAAAATACACAGCCAATATATCTAGTTGTTTGTCTTCCATCCAGTAACTCAATTAGTGACATAAGAATTCACAAAAATCATGCACGGCATTTGGTTTATATATATATATTTTTCGTTGCAGTTGTAGACTTCCAAAATAATATTCGGCTGTGTATGGATGACACTTTAATTCTTTAATTCGATGCTTCAATAAACGTTATCTAGCTGCCCAAACCACAAAAGTTCAATCGAGCAAATTCACAAACTGCCGAGGATGTGATTCAGTTCCCGATTCCCATATGCATATGACAAACACAACATAAATTTATAATTTTTTTTCTTTGCCTTTTTATTCCTTTCTTATTAGTATCACGACTGTCACTAATTATTCCCACATTCCGATTAGCAATAAATAAATAAACAATTATGGACACATGATAGATACGACTCGAAACAAATTAAATAATATCAGTTACTAGCTTTCAGTTCTTTTTCTTTATTTTATCACAATAATTACTAATTAGTCTAATGTTCCGATTATAAATCCGTAAATAATTGTATATATATATAAATAGTAAATATGATTCGAATTAAAATAAATGTTATCAATTCATTATGATTTAGTTTCTTTTACTTTATCTTAAGTTAACACAGAAATTATTATCCTAGTCTAATGTTTCGATCCGAATTTAATAAAAACAATAGTTTCACACAATAAATATGATTCGAATAAGAATAGGTATTACCAATTATTAACTTTCAGGTCGGTCTCTTCATTTGACGCTATCACAGACTTTACTATTTATACATATTATAATCCGGTAAATAAATAAATATGTGCACACGACTCAATACGATTTGAAATAATTATCACTGAAATTACTGGTTTAGATTTTAATCATCACAGAAGTCACTATTTTAGTCTATTGTTTCAGTTAGAATTTGATAAATACATAAAAATATGCGCAACACTATACCTGATTCAAGATAAAATATACCCGATTCATTCATTGATGGAGGATCACGTTCTAGTCATTTGATTTCCACATTTACAGAAACAGTTATCCAATGGCGGCACACCTGCTTCGTTACAAATGTAATGGAAGGTTCTATGCTGTTTATGTATTGGTGTAATAGATTAAGCCGTTCCTTTGAATAATAAAATTATATCATCCACGTAGCGATACCAATAAATGATTTTTTCTTGGTGTGGATTTATGTTATTATGTATATATTTTGTTTCAAAATCATTCAGATATATTTCGGCTAAAGTTCCAAATAGTGGGCCCCCCCATAGGTAATCCTTCTGTTTGTTGATAATACTCATTGTTGTGTGTGAAATAGTTTTGTTTTGCTATTTCGGTTATTATATTTATTATTTCTTGTGAATCTGTTGGGTTTAAACCATTATGTATTAACATATTTTTTGTTATGTTTATTGTATCTTTTATTGGTATATTAGAATACATGTTGGTTATATCAAACGATGCTAATTTTTCGTTGTATTACTATTGGTTTATTTTTAAGTATAATCTTTTCAATGTTATAAACTCCTTCTGAAAAATTTAGTTAAAATCGGCTATTGGAGTGGATAAGCCATATTTTGTCAGAATCTTGGGTTTTGTAGACAAAAAAGTCCAAGACAGTGTTCCGGACCATATCCATCTTTTTGCCAAGGTCCAATCCATTCGGGTGTTATCTATTCGGTTGTAATCATAAACAAGCCACCCTTTTTTCATAAAACTCGTTCTTTGATTTCAAAATACGATTTTCAGAAAATAAACAATAAACATTTATGAAATGGCCAGACACTTAATAATAACCAATTATTAAATAATAATTTCCTATATTTTTAGAACAGAAAAGAAAACAAGTAATAAATCAACAAAATGTCACACTCAGTAACAATAACACGAACGGTTCATTCATCTTCGGCAACAACGTCAGCATTGATCGTAAATACAGGATATTTAAAAACTATTCCTGGACTTCTCAAACTTGCTGAATTGGTAAAATTAATTCTACATTTAAATTATTAAAAATAAATATTATTAAATAATTTTCAGTTGATTGGAGCAGCAATCGTGGGTATACTTGGATGGGATTTTAGATATTACTACACTCGGTATGCAAATTTTTCCTCAAAACTATTTTTCTTTTTAATGGCTGTTACATTTCTGATTGGAACATTTTGTTTGTTGACGTCATGTCTATTTTCATTGAGCACTGGCGGAATTATATCAAAAACAATTTATGTACGGATATTTATTTACAATTACATAATTGATAACTTTTTAAATATATATTTTAATGTTTTTAGGAACTAATATATCATACGATAGCTTTTGTGTTATATGCGGTTGCATCTGTACTGATACTTATAGATATAAATGATTATCATTATCCGAAGGAATATACCATAGCTGGAGTACTGGGATGTGTTTTAACATTACTGTATTTAATCAGTGCTGTATTTGCGCAAAGATCCTATCGTGGTCTATAAATTTAAAAATTAATCTATCTTAAATTATTACGTGAAATTAAATTTAACAAAAATATATTTTTTACTCACTCGCATAAACAAACATTTTGACCCGAATTTTACTCAAATTTGCATTCTGTAATTTATATAAGTGTATTGTCGTCGTAATTACTTAACTTTTATATGTACGTATATTTTGTAGAATTTTTTTTTGGAAAATAATAAATATCGAGATTTATAACAAAGGATTGAGATTATGTTTATTTACTGTCAATGTAATACTACCAATTGTTTAAGTTTACAAGAGGGCAATTGTATGCACATTTATAGACATACCAATAGAGCTTTGATAATAACCATTTTCAGGCTATCTCTGAAAAAAATTGAGATCTGATAAAAATTTGAACACGCATATTTTGTTGTCGATCATCAACATGCTTCATAGTCGTCTAACTACGACAACACTGGGAAATACATTGGTAGCTGTCAGGACTTCTAGAGGATGTCCACAGGGCGGGATACTCTCTCCGTCGCTTTGGATCTGATGATCTCTATATAAGCTTAAACATTCTGGCTTTACCATTGTAGAATGTAGGCTACGTCGACACCTTACGCTACGTCGACACCATGGATTACTACTTTCGTTGAACGAACTCAGGCGGCAGAATGTCGAGATGAATTGGTGCAACAAGATAGGGCTAATACCATACTCTTTACTAACAGAAAAAGCTTTAATCTCAATCCTCCTGATTTTAACGTCAAACGGTTTCCGGTAGTCACTGAGATAAAGTAAACAAGCGTGATCTGTGACAGTAAGCTCGCTTGAAACTCATACCTAAAACAGATCTTAGCTTTAGCAAACAAAACTTTCTTCACCTGTAGAAACATGTTTGGGAGAACTTGGAGATAAAACCCCAAAATGATACTTTGGTTACATCAAATTATAATAAAATCCAAACTGTCATACCCAGCATTAGTCTGGTGGCCGAAAACAAACAAGTTCTCACAAAAGTATAGAAACTTGTGTGTCTCTGTGCCAGATGTGCTTTCAGAACCACACCACCGTCTACATTAAGTAATACAGATTCTTCTCCTACTCTCTCTATTGCATCTACACATAAGATCTGCAGCAGCATCTAGTGGACACAGACTACAGCTTGTTGAAACACGTGAGCTTGGTAACCTGACTGACCATCTAAAGATCCTCTAAGAACCGCAAAACAAAGTATAGGCGTATCACATTTCAGACTGTATGACAAATATTACTTATACTGAGAGACAGATTATTGACAAAATAGCGACCAGGAAATGCATTGACAGCTATGTACTGCCATCCAATGCCAGCTTCTGGTATACATTAGGATTCCAAACCAACGAAGGCAATGGTGCAGAAGCGTTTGACCTCAGGGATAAACGAGCGCTAGTACTGAGTACCTCTGCAACAGTATTTCAAATCGAAACCATCACAATGAACTACTGTGCAGTTCTGTGTGCAAACCAACACATATATATACATTATTTCTGACAGGTGACGCTATTAGCTATGAATTGCTTATTGCTACCAAAATCTACAAAAAATTGCAGAAACCGAATTTTCTTAATCAAGAATTTATTTGACCTTTTTTACTGAAAACTTGTTATAAAACTTGGTAAATTTCTTACTGTTCAATAACACGCCATTGAAAAAAATGATCGTGAGTGATATGGATTTGCAATCTGTGATCAAGGAACTGTGTTTGTGATGGTTTGGGCTTTGAACGAGTACACAGTTAAAGACCGCTTTTAATGGAAACTGCGTTCCTCTGGTTCAAATTAAAAAAAAGGCGGTCAAGTGCGAATAAAATTCGCTCGCCGACTGCCGAGTGTTCCGTGAATGTAAAAGAATAAACTGTCAAAAATAGTTTACATAAAGTTGTGTTGTAGAGTTTTTATATTGCCAGACCATAGGCACATAAATGATTTTATTCTCTTCCATTTAATTATATCAGCTTTATTTGTATGTTTTTTCGATAATAATAGTATGTATTATTGTATTGTTTTCTAACCTATAGCCTAATGAACTTAACCTATTGCCTAATGAACATTTTATTCAATTGGTATGATTCCAATTGGTCAAATTGTTTTGATTTCATTAAAATTATTTTCAAATTATAATCACAATTGCTTTGATAAGTTTTGTTCAAAAATCAAATTTTGAGTAATTCTCTTATTTCGTTTAGTTGAACTTGGTTGATTGTATGAGAAGGGCGTTTTTTATCATCAGGGTTTTTTTATTAAGAAATTTGATTTATCAATTAAAACAATAAAGATTTATTGTTTTAATTGAAGAAAATGTTTTTATTTTTTATAATACACAATTCTTTTTTATAATAAAATCTTTGTCAGAGAATAAAGTATTGTAATCGATTCGTGAATAATGAATTTTATTCTCTCGCAAATTAAAATTCTCGCTCGTGCCTCGCTCAAATTTTAAACTTTTGCTTGAGAATAAACTACTTCATTATTCACTCATTGATTAAACTACTATTTTCCTCTTAAATGTCAATAGCAATGTCAATTTTAATTTATCCAAATTATACACAAAATGTTACCTTTTCGTAAAATATTAGCGAAAGCAGATTGTGGTAACTTAACAGAGATTCTGTTACACCAGCTTGTAAACGGTTTTAATTGGAAAATATACATTATTAATTCAAATAATAATTCAATAATAATAATTGGCAATAATTCAAAAACTGTGCACCGCAAAATTTTGAAAAAATTGCAGCATTTTCCAAATACAAATATTGCGACGCTGATGCATAAGCTGATTTCACCACAGCTCTGGAAACATAGTGTTCTGGATATATAATGAGCTAATATCCATAAAATACTTTAATTAAAAGCTAACCAATATTATGGACTTCGTAGTTCTAATAATAAAAATATTAAAGCAGGCAGTAGTATCTCAACAAACATAAATTCTGTTGTACGAGAAAAAGTAAAAAAATTTTTATCGGAAGTGACAAAGCGGAAGTTAGGATGCAGAACTGTTGTAAACCGTACTAAATGTGTATGTACCAAATTTCATCCAACTCGATTATCAGGTACAGAAGTTATTGAGCTTCCAAAACAACAGGTGCTTGGAGGACCCCCTACCACTTTGTTCACTATCGTTAAAAAAACTAATCAGTTCCTTGCCATACATATTTGCATCTTTTTGCAAAGTGTAATCAAAATTACTTAACGAACGAATGTTGTATGCTTCCAACAAACATTGAAACAATAAACAGGTGTTCGGGAGGACCCCACCACTTATCCCAATATTGTCCAAAAACTAGTCAAGTCTTTGTCAATAAAGTCTTTATCTTTTATCAAAGTGCCATTAAAATTGATTAATGAATGAAATCTGTATGCTCCCAACAAACTTTAAAAACCAAGTGTGAAAAGTCAGCAGTTGTATGGTAGATCCCCGCCACTATGATCAATGTGTCCCAAAAGATGATAATTATCTTCTTACACTAATTGAAACCTTTCCATAAGTTTTATCATAATCAATTCATTATTGTAGACTGTAGTGTACATAAAGATACTGAAAAAACTGCCAACAATTAAAAAAAAAATTTTTTACCGAAAGTAAAAAATCGGAAGTTGGGATGCAGAATTTTTGTAAATCATACTAAATGCTTATGTACAAAGTTTCATCCAATTCGATTATCAGGTACAGATGTTATTGAACTTTAAAAAAAACAGGTGTATGGGACACCCCCCACCACTTTGTTCACTAACGCTCAAAAACTAATCAGTTCTTTGTCATACATGTTTGCATCTTTTTCCAAAGTGTCATCAAAATTCATTCACGAATGAATGTTTTATGCTCCCAACAAACATAAAAACTTTGTGGAAAAAACCACCTGTTGTATGGTGGACCCCCCAACCCTTTATCCAATGTGCTCCAAAAGCTGATAAAATCTTTCTCATGTTATTTAAAAGCTTTTCGCAACGTGACAAACCGGAAGTTGGTTTGCAGAAATCTTGGAAACAGCACTAAAACCTTATATACTAAGTTTCAATAAGATCATATCCCGCGATCAGAAGTTATTCAAGATTCAAACTTAGAGGTGTTCGGGAGACCCCCCGCCATTTTGACCAAATTTGAAACGAATCCAGATCTTCCATTTTCAAGTGAACCTGTATCATTTGCCAAAGCTTCATCAAGATCCTATGCAGAAAACTCACCCACCCACTCACTCACCCACCCACCCACCCACCCACCCACACATAGACGTACACCAAATTTTTTTTGGCTATTTAGATAGAGAATGGTCCAAAACAAAAGAAAAAATAAAATTTGGGGTATGTAAGATTTTGTTTTCACGATAGATTGCATTACTTCACACAATTTAAAATTGTGGTGAAGTAAAAAAATAGAGAAAAATAATTATGTGAAACTTCACTATACTTTAAGTTCAGAGTTTATCAAACTTCCTATCTCTGTGAGTTTTTTAAAATTTTTTGGTCAAACAACGTCGAATAACTTTCAGTGCACTTTTTTGACAATTACTCAAAAACTGTGCGCCGCAAAATTCTAAAAAAAATTACAATGTTTCTTAAACAATGTGCTCTTTCATATGACTCCCTTCCCCCCTCGTTTTGTTAAAAAAAAAATTATTTTCACCCCTTCCCAATCTCACCCCCTCAAAATACAGAAATGAAACATTTCGCTATGAAACATTTCGCTATAGTTTTAGTTCAGGGTTTATCAAATTTTCTATCCCTGTGAATTTTTTCAATTTTTTATGTCAATCAACGTCGAAACATAGGAAGGGGGGACCAACTTTCAGTTGCCCTTTTTTACAGTAACTGCAAAATTCTTTCCGCTTTCTTCCACCGAAAATTGCAAAGTTTCTTAATTTTGATGCACTTTTAAATGACAGCAAACTCGTTTGGGTCAAAAAAAATTTTTTTACCCTTTCCCAATCCCATTCGCTAAACACATAGAAATTAAATTGTTTGAGACTTCGCTATATATTTTTCGTTAAGAGTTTATTAAATTTCCAATTTTTTTTACAATGATTCAAAAACTGTGCACAGGAAAATTCTAAAAAAAAATTGCAATGTTTCTTATATTAAGTGCTCTTTCATATGATATCTCACATGACTGGGTTTTAAATTGTGTTTTTTTCCCCCTTCTCATTCCCACCCCCTTAATAAATACGATTATGAGTGTTCTACACTTCGCTATATTTTTCGTTCAAAAGTTACCACTTTTTCTATACTTCCAAAAACTTTTGAAGTTTTTTTATTAAATATGTTCGGAACTTAGTGCGGAAAGAAAACATGAAAAAATGCTATAATTTAATTTTATCAAAAAACTGAGTGGTGAAAAATTCTAAAATACATTTTTAAGGAACACTGAATTTAAGCCCTTTCATATGATACCCTACTTGGCTCGGTAAAAAAATTATTTTCTAACAGTCCCGTTAAACAAACGGAAACAACTTTATTTTTTTTTTGTATCCGTCATCTTTAGGGGACATGTTAGTTTTATAAGCATCTTAAATTTCAGGCTCATAGCATCTATAGTTTATGATATAATCGATTTTAATACAAAAACACATCGTAGTCTCACCAATAGTATTCCGTATAAAAAACGGAACTCTTAAAACGTGCAAAAGATTCAACAAAAAACTTGATCCCTTCATTTGTTCTAGAGTAACCTATAACAATGATATACCAATTTCGATCAATCTATGTACCTTTATATTAACCGAGCTATCTTATTGTTATAGGTGGAATAACCTTGAATATTTATGGCTTGGATTGGAAGAAAATAGTTCTTCGTTCAGTATATGTTTTATTTTTGAAGAAATCAAATTTATCTGACCATTTACTCAAGCACCTTATCCCTCGATAATTTCTTGGTTTGTTACAACGCTCTAATTGCGTTACAGAAGCAAAAACAACAAACATTTTATTCCAAGATCTTGTGTCTGTAGAAAAATTTTGAAAATTATCACTAAGGTTTTTCGTTTCCTGACCAACATCACCAACATAAGTTCCAACATTTATCAATAATAGTCAGCATTACAAATGTTACTCACGATTACCATTTCGTCTAAAAACTACAGTTTCGATGAAAAAGCTACTAATTGGTAAACAACAACAAATGTCGATATTGCAGATTTATACATTTAAGCAAATTGACTCCAAACGAATTCATTTATTTAAAAATTTTAAATTTTTTTCGTTAAAATAAATAAAGAATCGATTTACTACTATTTCTCTTAACTTTGTCTTATCTCATAATCTTATACACAAAAATAATGATTCCATCAGATTTAAAACAAAGACAAAATCAACAACAACAATTATGTTCCTATAAATAGAAATTTTCTTTTTATTCAAAATCTTAAAAAAAATTACTTTATGTTTTACCACCGGACGCAAAAAAAGGATATTTTTAGAAAATACACATAACAGTACAGTAGAATCATCACCGTCTCAGCACGGGAATCTTTTTGTTAAATAAACAAAAATTTAAGTTGTCTTCGATCCCCTTTTATTTATTTTATTTCCTATGTGACAGACACATGGTTGGTATCTACGAATTAAATTTTCATTCCATTATTTATTTTCAAAGTGAGAAGAGTTCATTAACACATTAAAAATATTAAAATAATTTTCGTGATTAGAAAAATAAAAAAATAGATAAGAAATTGGCAGTTTTTCAAGATTTTTTTTTATTAAACAAAAGTGAAAATTAGGTGAAGAGATAAAATTTAAAAAAAAATGCCAACGCAAGTGGTAAGAATGCCAGCAACACGTACAATACAAATGGGAAATACTCATACAAATGGAGGAATAGAAATATGTTGTTGTCGGGTTTGTACATGTGTTCACTTAGGATTTATAACATCGAAACATGGCATTTTAAAAGTATTTGAAGTTCTATTGGGATCATTTTGTCAAACGCTTTTGATCAAATTTGGATTATCAGCTGCAAGTGATATGGGACAAGCGTTTAATAGTTTTCTAACGACAGCATCGTCTTGTTTGACGACATCGATGATTCTTCTTGGATGTTATATCGTTTCACAAAAAACATTTAACTTAGTTCGACAATCGTTATTTGAAGTTGTCTTCAATGTGATTGCGTGTTTTTTGTATTTTAGTGCTTCGTCGTATATGGGATTTGCGGTTAACGTATGGTTGTACCCGAGATTTGCTATGATGCCCGCTTATATGGCTTATCCAGCGATGACAGGAGTTTATGTAAGATAAATTTTATATTTTAGTGTTTAAATTAACTTATATCAATTTTTTTTGTTATTAGTACATGGGCATCATTCTTGGGATAATATACGCAATTGATGCATATACAGCATACCAATATTACAAAGGATTTAGGTAGTGCCGGTAATTTTTTTTAGAAAATTAAAACAGTCGAATTTGTTGTTTTAAATAATCAATTGTGAAATAGTTTTTGATGTTTGAGATGTAAAAGTGATTAAGGTCGAAAAAAGTTTTCAAGTGCTAATTCTTTGTAAACAACATACTATAATTGAAATATTTCCGGTTATGATTTGTGTGATTGTTTCTTGTGCTCTCTTAAAAACTAAACAGTATTAATTTTGGTGTTAATTAATGCAAAGAAAATATTTAAAGATGTAAAATTTATGGATTTGTTCGCAAAATTGATTCGTTTTATCAAAAGAAATAGTTTGATGATGATGTTGAGAGCAATGTTTGGATTAAAAATTTGAGTTAAAATTCATGATTTGTAATTGAGTCAGTAGTTCCGTTTTAGTGCCGAATATTTGAATATTATGTTTCGATAAGGAAACTGTTTTAGTACAGCTAATATTTTTTAAAATAAAATGTGTTGTAGATATTTTTCAAGACACAAATGCCACAATCTATGAGTTTAGGCAAATTTTTCTTTGTGTTTTTTTTAAAAAATGCATAGCTAAACAATAAATTTTACCATATAATAAAATATGACATAGGATAGGCCAATATTTCGTGACAAGATGAAGAAGGTGAAAAGAATTGTTTTTTACATTTCCAGGAACAAAACTAAATTGTTATTGTAAATAAATTAGCTCAGGAATATTCCTTGATCATGTGACTCACTGTCTCGCTTAATAACACTAGCTTAAAAGCAAAATCTCAATAAATAAAACCAAAATTTTCTTATCGATTTTGACCTGCTAAACACGAACACCAATTTTTTTGGTGAAAAAAAAATGTTATGCCGGTTTTTGGATCTTTTATTTTACAAAACAAACAAGTTCAATATATTAATGAAACAAGTACATAGCAAATATGCTAACAAACATTTTCAGCTGTTTCTTATAAAAATCCAAGGATTCCGGAAGTTACACTCAAATATGAAATACATTTATCAATTTGAAACGTTTCAAATTGGGAAGTGGATTTCGCGCTCAACTGATGTTCTGTAAGTAGTGAGTTCAATTCCTGGTGTTGTACAATATTTTTTTATTGTTTTTTTTTAATTTTTATTAAATACAATTCAAATTATTTTTTTTTATTCATGAATTCATATAAATAATAAAAATTTCTATTTACGAATTTTAAAAAATTGATCTATAGCACAGTTTTTTAAAGTTATATTGCTACTGTCTTTTGCAATTTGCATTCGAGTCATCTTGATAGATATGAAATTTAAAGTATGTCTGTTTGTTCTTTGTGCATTTATACATCAATCATCATGAAAATTTGGGAAGTTGTTGTGTACATACACCTAATTTGCTTTTTATTTAACTATCGTTTTATACGGTAGTTGGCTTTGATCAATGTTTTTTTTTGTTGAACATAATTTTTATGAAATTAAAAATAACGTAAGAAAGATAGTATAACCTGAAACAATTACATTTGTATATCAAAATTATATGTATTGGAATTCAATTCACATGTTACAAATTTTATCTTCTTCACCAAATATGTTGTTGGTTTGGAATTGTATGTAATACATGTTTCTAAAATTAAGTGAGACTTAATACTTGTAACTTGATACTTGATAACATCGATTATATCGACTTAAAGCTCACAATTACGAGACGGAAATCGCATAAATTCTATACAAAGAAGCGTCGATGAGCATTGATGCTTGGGATGCTGATAGATGTGAAACCCAGAATAATTTTAATGATTTTAATTTAAACATTCTGAAATTTTAATTTGCAATGCTACAATAATTGGAAGATACAAAAAACACAGCTATTTCACAGATTTAAGTTTTCACTTCTGTCGGGAGTTCTTAACACTGCCTTCATTTTTTTAATTTCTTGGAGCCTATAGTAAATTTAATTCCCTTTCTTTTAAGTTAAAATTGTTAGTAGTTTACTTTAAATGGCCAAGCAATGGATCGATAATGGTCATTAATAGGCTTTTGTTATTGGACCAGTACTGCAACCAAGAATTTGCCGATCTATGTCATTTGGCCAAAATTCACTAGAGTAATATCCATTTTAGAAATATATATTTGAAAAACTTTTACCTATAGTTTATTTATCATCCCTCGACTAATGAAATTGGAATAAGTTGTAAACTTTTTTTAAAAAAAGTTCAAAATCTGTTAGAGTAATTAAGTTTAGTTAATTAGAGTAATTAAAGTTCACAAATAGCGTTATATGGAGGCTTTTTGAGCAAGCAATAGCATGGCATCATGGAGGCGACCATTAGTATCCATTTTGAGAATTTTACAACGCTTAAGAACCGACCTTCTATTGCAAAAAAATTAATTTCAGGCACACAATTCTATGTTACCATTTTATTATAGACATCTCCTTGAAGTCGGAAACTCGTGTATGTACAACACTCTCATGAACGAATTAACATATTTTTTTTAGCTGTTTCTCAATGCGTATTTTATAAATCTACAAACAGTTAGCACATTTTAAAACTCGTGTTTTTTTTTCAAACACTCATCATTATAAGTTTAGCATAAATATTAAATAAATATAACTCAAACAAATAATATTTATTATTAAACAATTAAAATTGTATTTTAATATACGAACAAATTCGCTTCGAAAACGTGCTATCCAACATAAATAAAATTTTTATTCGCCTGCATATTAAAGTGTTACTTTATTACTGTGATTTGCGGCTTTAAAGTATCACTTTTCAACTATTTATTTTGTTGTCATAGCTACGTCCAAAAAAGTAAAAAGCATTTGTATTTGTTTAAATTCTATGAAAAATTAAATTTTTTATCAAAGCAGCCCTTAAATTCAAAATTTCATTATCCAATTAAAATAGTTGTTATCATTTGTTGTAATAGCTACACAATAATTTGGAAAAAATAATAAATATTTTGTCAAAGGTTACTTGTTCCACATATTTTTATTTTAAAATTTATATAAATTTATAATTTTAATTTAGAATAAACAAATTTTCTTAAAATATTTTGCTTGCGGCGAATAAAAAATAGTATATGATGCACGGATTTAAGCTATTTTGGACTTAATGTGGATGCAAATCTCGGCTAGCGCCTCGATTTGCAAACTCCACATCCGTCCAAAATCTTTAGCTTTACGTCCTAGCATCATAATGTACTATTTTCCACAAACATGAAAACTATTTCAACAAAATTAAAATAAGTTTCTCCTAAATTCCAGCTTTTTAAAATCTTTTAGGAGTAACAATTTAAACTTAACACTATAATGACATAAGGTAAAAATAATTGCTTTTGTAAAAATAAACATATGTAAATTTGTGTTATATAATTTTTGTTCTTTAATTTAATAATTTATTAATTCTACAGTATATATTATTAATATTATGTATTTACTCTTTTATATTGAATTTTTTAAAATAAATCATTTGGAAAATCGAATTTGCTGTGTTTTATTAACATACAGGGTTCAATAAATTTGAATTTCGATGGCATGTTACTGATTTCCAGTGTAATATCAAAAACAACTGAGTCTTGATTTTTAATGAATAAAGTGAGTCACTATTTAACTAAGCTTGAACACCGATTAATTAAATTCTCATAAATTTTTAAAATTTCAAAGTTCACCTTAATGATTATTTGTTTTTGAATAAGTCAATAAAAGTGTAATATTTATAGGAGATTAAATAAAATAAATAAAAGGAGATTAAATAAAACACAAAGTTCTAACGTTATGATAAAAATTTATTCACTGACCACACGTCAATCAAAGATGGAGGTTGAAAATCTACTTTTTTAACAACAGCATAATAGAAGAGATTGCTACCAACTTAATAATATTGATGGGTTATATTTTTAATCTAGTACAATTTATCAATATTATTACACGCATTTTTTGTTTTGTTTTTTTTTTAATATTTCAATATGACATTAAATTTATTAAATTGTGCAACCCAATCACCGTAACGCTTAGCTGGTGCACTTATACGACCACTTCTGGTGGTATACGACTGCACCTCCTTGTTACGACCACTAGGCGCATTTACGATAATATTTTTAGAATTATTTTCAGAATGTAATGGGACAACCGAATTATTGATTGAATCATCATCCTTCAGAGCACTACGGTTTACTATCTCCTGATTACTGTCTCCCGACAAATTATCATTACTTTCTTTTCTTTTATTGTTTGAAGGTACAATACTAATTTCCGATTCTTATGCCCGATATTACCGTCATTATTTCTAATATATTCTTCATACAAATATTCACTAATAAATTTTAAAGATATCCTCAATTATATACGACCTATCATTGACATGTTCTGTTATTTTACCGTTATTCCATTCTTTCCCATTGTTTTGAAAAATTACTTTATCTCCCGTCTTTAATACAGGCAATGATCTTGCTGTTCTATCATAATAATATTTTTGTTTCGCTTTTTTCTCCTCAAACTTTTGCTGAACGAATTGTTCTTTAATATAATCCCGATGTAACGAATTCCCGATGTAACGAGCTCCTTTCGATGCTGTTCGCCCATTAAAATTTGACTCCCTTATTTACAAACCTACGTAGCTCTACAGACTGTTGTGACTTTATTACCCGGCGATTAAAATCCGGTTTGATTTCTCCCTTAGAAATTATATGACCCATAAACTTGATGCAAGTGGCCCTCTACTGAATTTTACTTGGATTAAATTTAATGTTATTTTCCTTTGCCCGCTGCATCACCCTGTGCAAAATAAAATCATGTTCCACCTCAGTATCCGCTACTATTGCCATATCATCAAAATAAATTATTACACCTTGTATATTCCCGAAAGTTTGAACCATTTTCCTCTGAAACATTTCCGGAATAGAATTGATCCCAAATGGACAACGATTAAATTTAAACCTGCCAAAAGGGGTCATAAGAGTCGTTAACTCTATACTATTCAAATCTAATTCCCTGTGCCAAAACCCATTACTGAGATCAAGTACAGTAAACACCCGCTTATTTGATAAACGACTAATTAAATCCTCAGCAGTTGGAATTAAGAAATACATGCATTAAGCGGCTTAGGGTCTAAGCAAATCCTTAATTTTCCATTAGATTTCCCCAATTTGGACATTATTAACCCAATCTGGAGAAATTATTCTTCTTTCTACCATCGATGCTATTTCCTCTTTAGACGATCGATTAGACTAACTGGCACTCTTTTCTAATAGTGCAGAGAAGGAACCTTCTTTTAATTGGATTGACACTGTTCCCGGAAACTTCCTATTCCAGTAAATAGTTCTTCAAATGATTCTACCCCAAATGCAATACTGTAATGAAGCGCTGCTTCGTTGAATAACAACGAAGTGGCATAGCAGGTCACGTACCTAGCGAGGTTGTATTAATAGCCCCAAACTAGCTGCAATCTATGGGATCGAGAAAGAAATCGTGCTACTTCAGCACAAATAAACAATAGTACGCGTGAAACATGATAAGAACAGATAGGAGAAAATAAGCAAGTGAAGGCCTGAGACTCTGGCGACCCTCATACGCGAAACGAACCACGATCCCCACGTCCAACCCTCTACTTCATCACACTATTTCACACTTTCACTCCTCATACACTCGCACACTCTCACCCATATACACACACGCACACACACATGCACACAATCACCCATACCTACATCCATGCCCCTAAGTTTAACATTTCAAGCTGTTCATCCTTCACTTCCACTCTAACATCCCACCACATAGATATTTCATTGTGATACACTTTATGTTCAAAGACAAGTAAAAACAAGGGCGGTACTTAAGGATGAAATTTTACACCAACATGACGGTAAAATAATTTGAAAAGTTCCCGTTAGTGATTGAATTATTTATTCGAATATTGTGGTAATCGATTACATTCATATATAATTCCATGGACCAAATGGTAACATATATTGTAAGTTTTCTAACAGTAAAAATCTACAATAAAATTTACAGTTTTACTGTAAATTGTAAAACTTTAACGTTTTCTCAGTAGGAAGTAATATATTTATATAATAGGTCCATTTGCTAGTTTGTAAAAATAACAATGATACAGAATTCCAATTTATCCCCCTTTATAACACCACACCCAGGATATATTATGAATTAAAGTATGTTCATGTCATGTATCGGTTTGATGTTATTGCGTCTGCGCAAAGTCAACAATCCCAACATCAATTATTATTAACCCTTGTTTAAATTAAATTAACATATAACATCAGAATCCACAAATAACGGTGGAACTTGGCTTGATGTGATCGTGTGATCGAATAAAAACAGGTTTGACTTCTAAAATAAAAAATATATGTAGTCTTTGCTACTTATGATGGCCGTAGACATCATTGTTGTGCGGAAAGAAACTCATTTAATCTAACACATTCTCCTCTGACTCATACGCGCATGCACCATATACACTCGCTCATACATATCTCCATCCACATATCCATATACACACACTCGTACACCTACATACATTACCATAATCATTCATGCATAAAAGAAATAAAACAAAAACAGATATGACTCACCCCATAATGTTGTCCAGTTCTACTCTCCTATCCTTCAAATTCAGCCGCTCATCTCCATCAGGTCATACATAGACCAGAGCTCGGCCAAGGTGATTGCAAACTACAGCCGTTGTTAAGATCCAAATTTTAGATAAATTAACGGTTGTAGAAATTGGTAATAATTTATGATAGATATAATAAATCAATCTGGAAACTGTGACGGTAGCAATTTAACGGTAGATAATCTTGAAACAAAATAGCCACGTTAACTCTCGGTGATGAATATGATGATAACAACTTGCAAACAACGTTAACGGTTGTAATGCACCATTAAAAGCACTAATCCAGACAGCCTCAAGATAACATGTAACTTTTTTGTAACGGATCGTCGAACTTTATAATGGTTTTAATAGAAGTAGCCGTTGGGATAGTTGTTATCGCCCGAATTTGGAAATGACGTCCACCATTGAATCTATCTACCAAAACAGCTTCAAGGACATCTATAGTTTATGGATTCTGATAACTGGATAAATCATGGCACCCATATCATATATATAATTTTTGTTTCATTTCATTTGTTTTAATTTTCATTTAATTTGATTGATACATGGAATATAATTATATTAGGAAATTTTACTAGACACTGACACTCAATATGAATTAAATATTAAATTCAAATTTTAACTAAACAATTTACGATTCTTTAATTAACTAGATAACTTCACAAACATACAGCGATTAAATTTTTTTTTTGTAAATAAATAAGTTGATTAAATTTTAACTAAATAAATAGATAGTTGCACAAACATTTAGCGATTATTATTTTTTTTTTTTTTGGTTATTTGGTATTAATTGGACTTTTGAAATTAACATGCTAGCTTCAACTCAATAAAGTTGTTAAATTAGAATTACATAAATTTGTCTACTTAATTTTAAGAGAAAATGTCGTAAATTTCACAAAAAAACTATTCTAGAATGTAGACATTCACAACAAAAATTGACAGATTCCACAATTAATCCGATAAAAACGAACCGAGCAAAAATGGCGCTTGCAACGGCACAAACAAATACATAACTTTTTCTATATTATTTTGGTTCACTGGCACTAAATAGGCAAACTTGAACCCCATGAATTGGTATTATTTTAAACTACATAAATTTGACTAAGTAATTTTTAAGCTCTCAGTCACTAATTCAATAAAATATTTTCTAATGTCGACCTTCCAGATGTATGATTCACAAAAAAAAACTTCATCACAACTTGTCAAATTAGACAACACAGTTCAGATCGAAAAGTCAATGCCAGACTAAGAAAAACTTCATGTCTTCAATCACGTATTTATAGCTAAAGTCACGTTGCTTTTGAACCACAACAAATCCATAAACACGGTAAGGTTGGTTTCTGGGGTATTTCCTTCTTCATTATTTATACCTACTAATGAATTTACAATAGCTAATTGGTATAAAAAAAAATTGAAAAGAATTAAATGATAAACATTGATTATGATACGATTGTAAGAATTATACATCACAATAGCGCGATAATGAATCAACGGTATTGCACAACTGTTTTATGACAACTTGACAGCGACCAACGATTACAAATTGAATATAGGAAATTACATTGGGAAATAGCACACAACTGTTTTAGGACAATTTTTAAACGGAAACCATAGTAGATGACGACTACGGATTGAGTATACGAAACTTCGTTCAACTATGAAAGCTTCGGCTCAGGCAAATCCAATGCGTGGGGGAGAATGGTTCGACTCTCAATCACGAAGTTTAAATCCCACTTCATAACAATACACGTTGGTGGCCCCAGAAATGGCTCAAAGGTATCATTTACAACAAGAAATTCCGCCGTTTCTTCAGCATTTATTTGAATATCCTTGCATTTACATTTTACGGACCCAAAAATATTAACTTTATTTGAACTATAATCCATGACTATAAATTCCTTATTTTTATATAATTCAACATTAATATTTTTAATATACTTCAAGGGAATGCAATTTACATCTGATCCCGTATCAATTTTAAACGATATTAACTCATTTTTAACTTCATACATTTTTGCCCATTTACTCGTGATTTTACCCGAACTTACTTAAATTTTTTTTTATAACAACTATTTTTCCCATCAATATTAATTAATTGGTTACCTGTGTTATCCCAGTTAAGCGAATGTGCATGGTTGTTAACATCTGGCTTGTTTTGATTGTTCTTTTTTTATTTATAAGTAAAAAGTGTTGTGTTACAGGGTTTACAATATGTGTCACAACACAACAACACATAAATACCTTTTAAGACCTACGTCCCACAACAACTTGCGCTCTAAGGTGTTTTTAAACCTCTGTGGATTGGATTAAAACCACCTAAGACTATGGATTCAGGCAAACTATTCCATTTGTATGCAGTTCAGACAAAGAAGTCTTTCTGCGATCTGCCAGTATGACAGCGCGAGATCTCGACCGTTTGAGATCTCGACCGATTGCCGAGTGAAACGGGGGTAAGAAAAATGATGAATTTCGATTTTCGTTTTTGTTGATAAGTTTTTTGAAGGCAATATTTTGCAAAATGTCCCTTTTTATTACAAACAGTGCATGTAATTAAATTTGCTTTGCATCGACGCGCATGACTCTATGTAAACGGTGTAAATCCACAATTGTAACACGCTTTAGATACAGCATTTACGATACCGTCTAATGTTGATTGCTGTTGGTGTTGTTCTTGCCAAAATTGCTGTTGTTGTTGGTATTTTCGTTGCCCGTATTGCTGTTGTTGCCCATATTGTTGTTGCACAGTTTTATTTTCGTCGTTTTGTCCAACTAAAGAATTAATACTCATTTGTCCACTTCGTTTATCCAATAAAATTTTGTTCGCATTAGCTGCCTCAAATACTTTGTATACATCGATGATTTGTTTTAATGGCTCAATCTTCCGGTCCAATAATTTTAGCTGCAGCTTTTTGTCGTTAACCCCAATGATGATACGATTACGTAACATTCTCTGTTCATAATACTCACCTCACATTTAAAGTCACGATAACGAATTTGTTTTTGTAGTTCAGTTTAAAATCAGCAAATGGTTGATTTTATTTTTGAGACATCCTATTAAATTTAAAGGATTCCATTGTTACTTTCCTCTTCGGTGTACAATACTCATCAAACTTTTTTAATACCATTTCTAATGTGTTGCACTTCTTCTGACTCGCTTTGACTGTTGTGCCCGTATTACTGTTTTCTGCATGCGGACCTGATAATGTTTTTTCTTTGCTTTTTACAATTCCAAATAACTGATCATGCCCCATCTTGTAAAGGAAACAATTCGTATAATATAGATCGATGCCCGCTTGTAATGAAGAGCCTTCATTGGCGAACCAAGGAAGTGGCATAGCAGGCTGCGTACCTGGATATTTATAACGCCGTAACGACTAAAGCTCAGCCATCGTGGGTTTGATAGATTAATACCTGCTGCTTCAACACAAATACAGAAATGTACGCAAATTACGTGAATAAGCAGAAGTGGAAACAATACGAATGGAAAAATGAGACTCTGGCGACCCCTTTTGCGAAAGAACCGCGATCAGCACGTCCAAACCCCACAATCATTCTCATACGCCCACACACTTACGCTGCATACGCGCTCACATCCACCCACACATTCACACTTTCTTACAACCCTACACGACCACATACACACTCATATAGCGAGGCCATGTCATACAATTCGTAGCAAAAAAAATCAATCATAATCCTATAAGTTCTGGATGTCGGATGGTATTACAAAGTCGTCGTAGTACGAATGAGGGCGATGACATCGGTGTATTAAGCCCTATTAAACTCGAAAACAACTTGTTTCAATCCAAGAATTTCAGCTAACCCATAGGTATACTACCACCGTAGATTAGACTCCATGCAGAAATATGAACTATCATAAACGTTCCATAAATGATGTTATTTTTATCTGTATCGATGAACCAAATTGTAAATGATGATGTGCGACGCCAGTCGTCGATTAAAACCAATAAACCCTCACTCGTTGCCATATACATCGGGCTATATTTTCTAACGAAACGGTTTTCCAGATATTTTTTTTTAAAAAAATCGGTTTTCATTAACGTAGGTGGTAATAAAAATAATATAATTAAATCGTATCAGTCGATAATTCGTATATAATATTTTGCAGTAAAACTTGTTACTCAGTAGATTATTTAATAGAATTTGCACAACAGCTATATTTGATGTTGGTTTGGATAGAAACAACATGAACTTCCCAATTGAATATAACGTTAACCAAAATGAGATATTTGATACACTAAATGAAAATGTATTCTTGATTATCGCCATTGTTGCAAGTGGTATTTTAGTTTTAATATATAAATATATCTATAAAGTTAATTCATCAAAAATCAAACTGACTTCTTCGTGTAGTACTTGTTTTATGGTGTCTCGCATACCTTCACCACCTGATTTCGCACACGCACATCGATAAACACGCCCGCATTCGTCCATATATACACCCATTCACGCGCATTCACACCTCTACATTAGAAAAAGAAAAATAATAATTTAAATTCACTCACCCCATGGTCATATCCAGTAGGCCACGTAGTCCTGGCGTTTAGCCCTCCATCAGCAGTGAATCATCCCAGCAGGTACAGTATGGAATATCCCAGCAGGCAATAGCTAAGGCGATTGTTGTAAAATTTGTCAAACTATTGTACCAATGTTGCGTCGCAATAGCTAAGCGGGTGATGATTAATTGATATAAATACGATGTAAATGTTGCGTCGCAATAGCTAAGCGATTGATGATTAATTGGTATAAATATTATGTAAATGTTGCGTCGCAATAGCTAAGCGATTGATGATTAATAGTGTGCAAATGATGCATACAGAATAACGGTGATTCAATGTTCAGGATAACAGGAATGTAGAAACAAAAAAAAACCAACAGTTACAGCAAAACTGAATGATGATAACGGAGGTTGCTAATCTTCCGGTAATCTATTCAAAGTATTCCACACGCGAGATGCGCTGGTAGCATGCGGTAAGTTAGGTAATATAAACTATAATTCCAAACGAATTTACTATCTAGGCACCTTCAACGGATCATTTCACTTGGACGCAATTTCTTATTCCCGAATTACAACAATCATTTGATAGCATTATAAATTTATTAGTTAACTGTTCATTTTTGGAAAAATTTTCTATCCCAGAATTAGATATAAATACAATCATCAGGTTATTATTTCTATCCGTTAACAGGTTTTTTGACAAAAAAAAACAATTATTATCACAGAATTTTAATACACATGCGACTCTATTGTTAATATCTTGGTATTTAGTTATCACAGAATTGAATTTAAATGTTATTATTTTCTTAGCTAATTATCACAGAATTTGATATAAAAACTATTATTATGGTATTATTTTCTTAGCTAATTATCACAGAGTTGGATATAAAAATAATTATTATGGTATTATTTTATCAGCTAATTATCACAGAATTTGATATAAATAGTATTAGGATGTTATTATTTTATTAGGTAATTGTCACAGAATGCGGAAACATTTTAATTAAGTAAGCTAATTTTCTAGATGAATTTTATCATCAGCCTGTGTATTTCTTCGAAAAATTATAACCAAAAACAAACTAATCGTAATTCGGCAAACCTTTCAGATTGTTCGACGTTTTTGTTTCATATCCTTAACATGAATGAATTAACAGAATAAGCATTACCTTTTGTTTATAAATGCACTTTCTATCGCCTATGTAATTTTTAATCTTGTTTTTTTGTTCTTAACGTTGGGAACCATATATCTTAGTTTTTTATTTTAAATAAATTAAACTGCACAAAACACTCAACACGTAGACGTCAAAACACAACACAAGTTCCAATCAGAATCAAAATGAAATAAGAGAGTCAGAGCGAGACATTTCCATTTCTTATATAGTCATTTAACCTCGAAAATTGAGCTACAAAGTTTGTTGAAGGGGAAATGTTAGTACATTTTTCGTTTTAAGCCAAACACCGATTGCTATTTTGTAATTTTGTAATACGTAAAATTGCAAATTAATTTCACGAAATAAGTTACTTACAACGCATTTGGAAGAAATATTAATATATTAGAATGGATTAAACGTAGGTTTAACTGATTTTATGATGATCACGTACTACGAAACAATGAATTACAACCGTATTACAGTGAAATCTAGATTCATAGCGGAAAGAGAAATTGGTAAAAACATCTACATAAGAAATACAATATGCCCTGAAGACAATTGCAAAATTGATTGTAGGATAATAGTTTTTAGATACGGGGACCATTGGACAAATATGCACAGCGGTTTGAGGCTTGAAAACATTTAGGGCAACTACGGTTAAAGGTCCGGATGTCGATTCATGTAGTATGGTGAAGTAATGCTGGTGAAAACGCAGTGTGAACCAATAATAGGGGATTGCATAACAAAATATTATTGTTAATGGAGTTGTGCTAAAAGGGAATATGTGTAACGAAAACTATACGAAAATATGACTATAGATTACGGATGAACAAGAAATTGTTGTGAACTATGCGTGATAGGCAAAATTGTGAGATGAGAGGAAATAAAAACTAAATGAATCAGTGACCATACTACACTACGTCCCCATATGCCAGGCTATACATAACACGCTTTTCTAATAAGCCATAAGAATGCCTGTTGTTGTTGCGTCTCTTCTGTTTTTCTATTCGCTAACATATACATCATGATTGTTCTCTTCCATGATGGCCATTCTTTTGATTGATCGGAACAGTTAAATTCTGGTCGGTGGCAATCAATTATTATAGATGTCATCTTTCACTCTTTTATTATTTTATTACGATAATGTTGTGTTGTCTTGATTTTTCCAGATGATTTTTGTTTATTTTAATTATATCCCAATTTTTAGTTATTATCCTTTTTCAAACTAGTTTTTAATACGAACTAGCACACACAGCGAGCAAAATGAGAATAATTAATGGACCAGTCTAACCAAACCTAACTAGCTTAATAGATTACAACCATATGACAATTGAAGACCACCAACTGCCCAATAGTTCTTTCTTTTCTCTATGTAAGGTATTTCTGTATTATTTAAAGATACTAACTAACATACATACAAATGAATACTTTAGATCCGTTTACAAACATAACGCAATAAATAAAAATCACATCAGACCATACAATAACTCGAAACAAACATTCAAAATATACAGCAAACTTACAGATTAAACACAGATAAGACAATCACACAATCTGTATGAAGACAACATTTCAGTTAACAATGATATGATCATTATATAAGAAAGATTATTCATGTTTAATAAATACGGATACAAAACAACTAAGATAGAGCCAATAACAAATAATAAAAAAAATTTACAAAATCAACTTTAGAAAACGACCTAACTATAAATAGAATCAAATATAGCCGCATATAGTATAAAAAATAAAAAACAACTTCGAATACACATAAATTAAACATAAATTATCGAAATTGTTTTTAAATTGGTCAAACGGAGCAATCCTTCACAAAAAGATAAAAATAACACATAAATAAAGTAAATACTACAATTCTAAATGTCAATAAATGGAGGGGCTGAAATCTCAATATCTGAGATATCAAGACTTCGGTTTTGGTTAAGGATTTTGATATAGCTTTCGGCATAAAACTTTTATGAGGACATTGTTTTTAGTTTTGGGCAGCGATGTATATCAAACATAACTCTTTGTTAAAGTATATGTATTTTTTTATCTCTGTTTAGAAATTTATTACAAAACTAACACCAAATATCAATACGTTGCCGGAAAATCATAACAGATCATAAATTAACATAATTTAGTGAAAAGATGATACAATCAGTAAACTACTCAAAAACCTCTCCATTTAACGTTTCGAGAAAATATTACTAAATCACAAATTCATATTTCTTTCACAATTCCAAAAATATTGCAAAAATTAAATAAAATCAAACTTTTTTCAAAATTCTAAAAATATTCCAAAAATTATTACAAAATCAAAGATTAAACTTTTTCAAAAATTCTGAATATATTGCAAAAGTTATAAGAATAATAAGAATATCAAAAATTGAAACTTTTTTCAAAATTCCAAAAATTATAATAAAATCAAAAATTTAAAATTATTCAAAATTCTAAAAATATTCCAAAAATTCTTACAAAATCAAAACTTGAAACTTTTTTCAAAATTCGAAAAATATATATATATATATATATATATATATATATATATATATATATATATATATATATATATATATATATATATATATATATATATATATATATATATATATATATATATATATATATATATATATATAAAATTCACAAATTCAAAAATTTTTTTTCTAAAAATATTGCAAAAATTATAACAAAATTAAAAATTAAAACTTTTTCCAAAATTCTAAAATTATTGCAAAAATTATTACAAAATCTTTTTTCAAACACTTTTTTTAAAATTCCAAAAAATATTTCAAAAACTGTAACAAATTCAAAAATGTTCATGTCCAATTTTATGTTCAATTACATTTACGTCATACAAACAGCTAAATTTTTTTTTCCAAAAAATTGGCTAAAAAAATAAATGAAATCATTTTTTGACACACGACAATATTTTTTTGACAAACTTATAATGCAATAATCTAGTTTTTGATCTCACATACCAATCCCAAGCATCAAGATTTCTCCACATTCTTTGTTCCTACTCATTATCACTTAAAATGAACGTTTTTTAAGCAAAATATATGCATATTTCCTTGTTTTGACACACTTGCCGATTTTTTTGACACACTTCCGGTACAGTTATCGAGCATCGTCCTCTCGGACCTGCCCATTGAGTATACCTATTTTTAGAAATCCTTCCAGCGGTTTTATAGATTTCGTAGGTAATGACGGACGAACGGCCAGCCGGCAGACAGACGTATATTTTTTTGCTTTTTTAGAATCAGTAGGTCCTAAAACGTCGAGAAATGCCTAAAAAAGTGGGGGTAAAAATTTCACTTTTGGGTCATGAGTGCAATACTTAGGTCTTTTAAACCGAAGTAATGGTAATCAGTCAATCAGTCAATTTGTTATCACCGGGATTTCTAATCTTTCAACAACTTTTAAGTTAATTCACATTAATGACGATTGACGTTTGTTAAACAGAAAAGATTGCTTACCGTAGTCAGATTTTTATTCAAAATGGTTCAAGATTTTGACTGTTGCCCACAAGACATTCATAAATTAACGATTAATGACGTCCTATTAAAACAAGAACCGTAGGTTTACTTTTAAAACAAAAATTTGTCAATGTTTTTCTTTACATAAATCATATTTACCTTAAGAACATTTCAACAAAATTCCAGAAATCAAGCTTCTAATTTCACATAAAATATCAATAAAGTTTTTAATTAAATTAAAGATGTTGCTTGTTAAGTTATTCTTTTTTCTTATAAGTACTGCTCGTGTTATACTAATTTTTGGCTAAATGTTGTAACCTTAAATATTTTGCGCCCGGTACCCAAAAGTCATCGAATACGATCAACTAATCGTTTCATTTGTTCATTTCTATGTGTCATGTTTATAATTTAGTTAGAAGCGGTTATGCAGATTGAGATTGAAATATGTTAAGCAAGCTACAGACCTACAATCAATTTGTCAATCAATTGAAAACGAAAATAAACGAAATAAAATTTAGGGGATTTTTACACTAAATTTTATTTCGTTTATTTTCGTTTTCGAACTGATTGACAAATTGATTGTAGGTCTGTAGCTTGCTTTAGTTATCTTCGATTCTTTAGTTGCAACTAACCTTTATTATATTTATCATAACATAAAACAAATATTGCATTATTTGCGCAACCTTGAAAACTTTAAAAGACGGTTAATATATACAAATGATTTAATCAAGACATTAACTTCACTTTAATTATGCCACACCAATAAGTAGAATAGTTTTAGAAATTTATTACAAAACTAACACCAAACATCAATACGATGCCGGAAAATCATAACACATCTTAAATTAACATAATTTAGTGAAAAGATGATACAATCAGTAAACTACTCAAAAACCTCTCCATTTAACGTTTCGAGAAAATATTACAAAATTACAAATTCATATTTCTTTCACAATTCCAAAAATATTGCAAAAATTAAATAAAATCAAACTTTTTTCAAAATTCTAAAAATATTCCAAAAATTATTACAAAATCAAAGATTAAACTTTTTCAAAAATTCTGAATATATTGCAAAAGTTATAAGAATAATAAGAATATCAAAAATTGAAACTTTTTTCAAAATTCCAAAAATTATAATAAAATCAAAAATTTAAAATTATTCAAAATTCTAAAAATATTCCAAAAATTCTAACAAAACCAAAAATTGAAGCTTTTTTCAAAATTCTAAAAATATATATATATATATATATATATATATATATATATAAAATTCACAAATTCAAAAAATTTTTTTCTAAAAATATTGCAAAAATTATAACAAAATTAAAAATTAAAACTTTTTCCAAAATTCTAAAATTATTGCAAAAATTATTACAAAATCTTTTTTCAAACACTTTTTTTAAAATTCCAAAAAATATTTCAAAAACTATAACAAATTTAAAAATGTTCATGTCCAATTTCATGTTCAATTACATTTACGTCATACAAACAGCTAATTTTTTTTTTCCAAAAAATTGGCTAAAAAAAAAATGAAATCATTTTTTTGACACACTTGACAATATTTTTTTGACAAACTTATAATGCAATAATCTAGTTTTTGATCTCACATACCAATCCCAAGCATCAAGATTTCTCCACATTCTTTGTTCCTACTCATTATCACTTAAAATGAACGTTTTTTAAGCAAAAAATATGCATATTTCCTTGTTTTGACACACTTGCCGATTTTTTTGACACACTTCCGGTACAGTTATCGAGCATCGTCCTCTCGGACCTGCCCATTGAGTATACCTATTTTTAGAAATCCTTCCAGCGGTTTTATAGATTTTGTAGGTAATGACGAACGAACGGCCAGCCGGCAGACAGACATACATTTTTTTTTGCTTTTTTAGAATCAGTAGGTCCTAAAACGTCGAGAAATGCCTAAAAAAGTGGGGGTAAAAATTTCACTTTTGGGTCATGAGTGCAATACTTAGGTCTTTTAAACCGAAGTAATGGTAATCAGTCAATTAGTCAATTTGTTATCACCGGGATTTCTAATCCTTCAACAACTTTTAAGTTAATTCACATTAATGACGATTGACGTTTGTTAAACAGAAAAGATTGCTTACCGTAGTCAGATTTTTATTCAAAATGGTTCAAGATTTTGACTGTTGCCCACAAGACATTCATAAATTAACGATTAATGGCGTCCTATTAAAACAAGAACCGTAGGCTTACTTTTAAAACAAGAATTTGTCAATGTTTTTCTTTACATGAATCATATTCACCTTAAGAATATTTCAACAAAATTCCAGAAATCAAGCTTCTAATTTCACATAAAATATCAATAAAATTTTTAATTAAATTAAAGATGTTGCTTGTTAAGTTATTCTTTTTTCTTATAAGTACTGCTCGTGTTATACTAATTTTTGGCTAAATGTTGTAACCTTAAATATTTTGCGCCCGGTACCCAAAAGTCATCGAATACGATCAACTAATCGTTTCATTTGTTCATTTCTATGTGTCATGTTTATAATTTAGTTAGATGCGGTTATGCAGATTGAGATTGAAATATGTTAAGCAAGCTACAGACCTACAATTAATTTGTCAATCAATTGAAAACGAAAATAAACGAAATAAAATTTAGGGGATTTTTACACTAAATTTTATTTCGTTTATTTTCGTTTTCGAATTGATTGACAAATTGATTGTAGGTCTGTAGCTTGCTTTAGTTATCTTCGATTCTTTAGTTGCAACTAACCTTTATTATATTTATCATAACATAACACAAATATTGCATTATTTGCCCAACCTTGAAAATTTTAAAAGACGGTTAATATAAACAAATGGTTTAATCAAGACATTAACTTCACTTTAATTATGCCACACCAATAAATAAACCGAAAACCTTTACTTTGCGATAAAAAACTAAATTCGTACGAAAAACGTTAAAAAACAAAAACGTGATTGGAAATACTTCCGGTAGGGAAGTATTCCAAAGTTTAAAACTTTTATTTTGTAAATATGTTGTTTAACTTACACGTATAAATTACACACATATTAGTTAATTTTTTGTTATATAAACTGTTGTAATAGTTTTACAATTAATTGTATGTTAAATTGAATGTCAAGAATCAATACAAATAATATTAAAATAAATAGTATGAAGTGGGTGAAATGAAAAGTAAACATACATGAAATAGATTAATATAATTGTTTTTTTTTAATTTTTGATTTAACATTGAAACATAATATTGTTTTTATTATTATATTGGAGGAAGGAATGAAAGTAATGTTTGGAGAATACGAACGAAAATTTATGCACTGCATGTTAAAGAGTAATTCCCATTCATTAAATTAACAACAAATTCATCCTTCATGCTGCATACTTGCACATTCCACATCTTATCTCAAAAAGTGTTGAATTTTTGTATAAAGAAAGTAATGATTTGTATACTTCACTGCATAAATAACAGCAGTTGTTATAAAACTAGCTAGCATTCAAAAATTGGTGAATATGACAACAACCTTTGATGAATATACTATAGTGAACAGACAGAATAATTCTTTCTGGCAAGTAAACTAAATAATTTGTATAAAGAAATAATCGTACATTTGCAAATACTTGTTCGTCAACAACGACTAAATTAGAAAATATTACTACTAAAGAAAACATGCAACAATGCTATTACTAATGCGAACGGAATATGTGATCTTCATGTGATTGACAAAGTATTTATCGAGATGCTATTAAAATTCCAAAAACAATGCTCGTGTAGTTATTTAAATGTAGCTTAACTGTATTAAATGCAGTCGCAATTTTATTTAAAAATACTAAGGTCAAATAACAGTATGATGCTATTAATCAGTGCTTGGTTCCTCTAGGAAAATAACGCAAGCAGCTCTGTGCTTTAGAATATTAATGTATTAAACAGTGAACTTAACATCGGCTTTTAAATTCTTGCCTAAATTACGATTTTTTTCATACACTATATGACAAAATCAGTGGCGTCCTTAAATATAGCTCTACTGGATCTAGGCCAAACACCTGCAGTCGTCAAGGTCCTCCAGCCGCCAGCGGTATCTTCTACATATCTGCATACAGACCATATTTTCATGAGTTTAAGTTCTCATATATAACGATAATTTTTCCCTCTGCTATTAAATCTGAATGTTTCCATTTCCCTGTTTTATGTAGTTGCTCTAACTGTATTAGTTCCTAACTTCCACTCTCTTTTTAACGGGGTTTCATTAATACGTAAGTAATATTGCATTTGAATTTTGATGATATGATAGAAAACTATTTGTGGCGAACATTTATATTATTAAATTTTTAAATTTTGAGCACAGTATGCGATGTTTTTCGTTAATATTATTAAACAAAACGAAATAATTCGGAAGTTCTTGTTTTTCTTCGTTTTTGAAAAGAGTTTTAGATAGTTCTTTCAATTAGAAGTTCCTTATACTACACTGAAAAAAAATTGAAGTAATGACAATCTCATCTCGAAGTTGGCAGTCTATTATTCAAACAAAGACAAAATGTTTGCAAACAATGTCCCCATGATTGGGACAACTACACAGGAGTTGAATAAAGTTAATAACTATTTCCATGAATTTTTCATTTTAAAATTGAAGTATTTGAGATTAATTGAACTGTATTTTATTTTCACATAAATATTACGTATTGTTCACAGAGTAAATTTCTAATCATAAATTTTGTATTATATATCGAGAATTGTGAATACAAGCTAAAAATTGGTGACCCCTCGACTGACTCAACGCCATTTTTTTTTAATTCAACAAGTACAAGTTTTATTATTTTTTATTATATAATTTAATTATAATATATTTATTAAGTTGTAAATTGGTTTTTCTTTTGTTTGAACTTGTAAATTTTTTTTTGTTAAATGTTCATTATTTCGGATCTTCTTATTTGCTTAGGTTTTTGTTTTACTTCTAATTTGATCGCTGCACTACTTTTTCTTCCAGTTGTCGTACTTTTTAGGATGATTAAAACCTGTTGAAGGTTCCTTTTGGTATCGGCTATGAATCTCTCTGACGAGTAAAGTTCACCTCAAAAATATGCCTTAACGGAAGAAATGCTACAAGTTCTAGTTGGAGCATTTCTTCCGGAAATGGCTAGAGCATTTATGGTTAAAACTAACATATCTCAAGGAACCTCTGTCACCGATGTACAAAGCCCTAAAAATGTTTTTCCCGTTTTTTTCTGCGGAACCAAAATCCTTAATGCACCTAAAGGATTAAATCCATACGACCATGTGAAATCAGCTCTTCTTCAATGTCTTACGTCTAGCAGTCTAGCAAAGCGTACTAAAAGAAATTGACCTTGGCGATCGCAAGCCTTCACAACTTCTGAGGAAAATGACCCGTTAGGCACAAAACCCTTTTTCTTAGGATATTCTTAAGCTTGTCTGAGAAAAAACTTCCTGCCTTCGTACACACAGCACTAGAATTTTGCAAAAATCCCTTTGAGTCGATACTGGGGTCGAAGTATCTGTTCTTCCGATTGACCACTTTTTGCAGCGAACGCAACCAAAATCAAAACATAAGGTACACATGATCACTAGAATTAAATATTGCACTTCTCAGACGATCGTGTAGTCAGACCTTTATTGTCGCGGACGTTGACGACTTGTCGATTTCCTTACAAACTTCTTTACGGTCGCAGAAATCCACTTCTCCAGTCACCACTTTAACTATAATCGATCATAATTCTATTGACCCTGCTTTCGTCAGTATTCTAAGGAATTTTAGAAATTTAAGTTCTGCTAATGATTTCGCATTACCTATCAAATATGCCGTAACACACGTTATAGAAATGCGAAATCCTCGCATTTCTTGCAAGTACCGTAGACTAGCACTAGATAAATTGGTGATAGTCAAGACCGAATTTGTCGACCTTCTAACAGCCCATTGTCGACTCCTCTCCATCTCGTCAACAAAAAGAAAGGATCAGTGGAGACCTTGTGGTAATTACCGTGCACTTAATAATGTCACTACTCTGTCTTCTGTCGTTGATTTTTACTCTACTAAAATAAATCCTGGTGCAACCGAAGGTTTCAGTTCCATAAAATAAAAAACAAAATAAGAGTTGAAGACACGATGACTAAATGTTGTTAATGTGACTAGGGCCGGGCGATATTTAAAAAATTATCGAACATATCGATATCAAAAAAATATCGATAAAACCGATAAATCGATAAATATCGATATATCGATAATATCGATATATCGATATATCGATAATATCGATATATCGATATATTGATATATCGATATATCGACATATATCGATATATATATCGATATATATCGATATATCGATAAATCGATATTATCGATATATCGATATATTATAATCCGAAATCGATATTCGATATATCGATAATTATCGATATTTATCGATATATCGATATTTTTTCACGGCCCCAGAGGAGTAGAGCCGGGCGATATTTAAAAAATTATCGAAAATATCGATATCAAAAAAATATCGATAAAACCAATATATCGATAATATCGATATATCGATATATCGATGCATCGATAATATCGATATATATCGATATATCGATATATAACGATATATCGATATATATCGATATATCGATATATATCGATATATCGATATATATCGATATATCGATATATCGATATATATCGATATATCAATATATATCGATATATATCGATAATAGCGATATATCGATATATAGGTATATCGATAATATCGATATATCGATATACAATATATATCGATATATCGATATATTGATATATCGATATATCGATATATCGATATATCGATATATATCGATATATATATCGATATGTATAGATATATCGATAAATCGATAATATCGATATATCGATATATTATAATCCGATATCGATATTCGATATAAATGTGACTATAACATTCAGATGAAACATTATATGTAAGATGTTGAAGTGGATAAAATTGATTTCAAGATATTTTTTATAATATAAATATATAACATAAAAGTGCGTCATATAGCGCAAAGGAACAAGAGATTGACATTATGCTATTTGAAAACGTACGGTTAATGCAAACAGTAAACAGTGTTTGTTAGATTATTGTTTCTATTACAGATGGTGCTATAATAATTTTTAATATCAGATCAGGAAGATAATTGGTACTATTAATTTTTATTATTATTATTTGCAATTGTTATCTATAATTTTAAAATTATTAGTATTATTATTATTAGTATTGTTAATTTCTTTTATTATTACATTTTTATCATCCCTATAATATTTTTATTTACCTTATATATATATTCCTAGTGTTAATGGTTTTATCACAATTTTAATCAATTTAATAATCAATTAAAATTAATTAAATTGATGTGTTATGAAAACATTAGATTTAACAATCGAAATAAAGGTAATTCAATTATTATGTTTGGCAATAATAAAATAAATAATGGAAATATTACAAAATGTTATACAAATTATTGGTTTTGTTATATCACTTCTAGGTGTTTGTACACGTGCCAGCAAAATATTTTTACTGATTGCTCAAAAGTCAAATCTGATACTTTGTAATGAAGCGCTGTTTCGTTGACTAACAACGAAGTGGCATAGCAGGTCGCGTAGAGATTATTTTTGGCCCCAGACTAGCTGCAGCCTATGGGGTCGAGAGAAGAATGCCTGCTGATCCAGCACAAATAACTGAATTCGTACGCGTAACATGAGATAAGAACAGATGTGAAAAAAGGTAAGTGAACTAAACAGACTCTGGCGACCCCCGTGTACGAACAAACCACGATCACCACGTGCAGTCCCATGATTTTCACACATACACACGCTCTCGTACTGCCCACACTCTCACATGCACACTCACACTCCCACACACACAAGCAAAAAGACACATACCTTCTTACACACCATCACCCATACGATATGTTCAGTATTGAAATCGGTTAAACTAAGAGCTTTTATTGAGGTCACTTGATTAAGCAAGTGTTCAAGACACAATTGTATCATATCGCAGCGTGGTTGATACATATCAAATTCAGTCAACTTGTTTTGTTTATTTTGTTTTTTTGTTTACAACACATGTCTTCGTAATTGCTTGCTACCCCAAATTCTTTATTTTCGTTTTAACAAAGTTGATTTTAACTGATTGTAATTTAAGCATACGAACATCGTGTAGATAGGCAAATAGTTATGCAAATGTGCAAATTATCAGAGTCGTCAGATTCAAGCGTCAAGCTTATTATGCGAGACCCAAATTTAGCCAAAAATTCTTTCAATATCTCTGCTATTTTAATTTCAAATAACTCCATTGTTCCGAACTATATTTCACCTTTTCGTAATTGTTATAACTTAGTGGAAACTGAAGTAGCGTGGCAATCAAGACGGTTCACTCTAATCTTGATTTTATCATATCCTATAAAGTTATGAAAGTAACTATAAAAAAAAATTTACGGGTAAGCATTAGTTTATGTACATCACTTAACGCTAAATAACTGCAGATGTGATCAAAATTATCAAAAGGTAGATTTTGCAGTGATGGTGCAATCAGTCCTAGGATTTTTGTTTTTCTTTTTAGTGATAATACAGAATTATATTGATTTACCAATCGTTGTGTTCTGTTTGAATACTTTATTGTATTATCAAACAATTCTCAGATTAAGGTAGCCTCCTTAGTCTGCCAAATAATATTCAATAAAACACCTTAATTTATTTCTATTCTAGAACAATCCAACACCAAAAAAAAAATAATTCAATACAACAAAGTATCTACTTACATATCTATCGACTATAACTTTAATGCGCACAATATACTTTATATTATGTATGACTGTATGAATAATTTAGTTGTTGTAGTCGTACAACCCACACTATCGTTATAAGACACGCGGTCCAATTCACCTAGTTATATTAAAAATCAACTAATTGCATTCCCACAAAAAAAGTATTAAATAATCATTTGACAATAAGAGTTTTTGATGGCCCAAATGCCGATTCATATAGGGCTATTCCCATCCACACATCCATAATCACACACTCATACACCTACATACTACCCATAATCATTCATACATGTAAATAAAATAATAGTAAATTATGACTCACCCCATGATGTGAACAACTCCCGCTCTTCCAACTCATGGCGTCTGTCTTAACTCTCCATGTTCCACGCCGGAATAAAACAACAGCAAAGGTTAAACTGTTCCTCTTTGGTACCGAGGTATTATTGGTATTATTCCTATTGGTGTTATAGCTGGGTCGTGTCGGTAAATAATACACTCTCTTTTAAGATTTCTAATATGGTTTTTTTTGGTTATATTTGGATTTGGTTTTATTATTTTTTTCTGCTTCAAATCACTTATGAGCTAGCATAAATAAAAACATGCCGTATTTACAATAAAAATTTACTATTACGACGATATTTGTTAGCATGTAATTGAATGCAACACTTAAAAAAATATAACAATATGGCCACTATCAGCCTTTTAATAATTTAATTATATTATGGTTAATAATAATCTCGGATACAAAATAAATAACGAAAATAACACGAAACATTTTCTTTTTGATTCAATATCACAAGCCGAGTAATTTAAAACAAACTAACTATTTCCACCATAAGTGACTAATTTTAAATTTTACAATTTTTATTTAACCAAATCATGTAAGAGTAAGTCATGGGCAAAAACGCACTAGAATCAACACGTAACAATAATGGAGATAGGCTCATCGATTGTTGTGTCACAAATCAACTATTCATAGGAGGCAGCAAATTCCCACACAAGAACATACATAAATACACTTGGACATCACCAAATGGAAGAACCAAGAATCAAATTGATCACGTACTGGTGAATAAGAAGTTTCTATCCTCACTACAAGACGTCAGAGCAAAGCGAGGAGCAGACATACACAGCGACCATCAACTGGTAATTGCAACATTCAAAATTAAACCAGCCGCTGTAAAACACAACAAGTCGTGTCAGAGGAAATTTAACATCAACAGATTGAGCGACAAAAATACAAATAACATCTTCAAAGAATCGCTCCAGCTCAATCTACCAAACAACGAAACCACCAGCCTTGATGAAAAATGGGAAGAAGTTAAAGCAGCTTACGTCAATACTGCTACAGATGTGCTTGGATACCAAGACAAATCACGGAAACCATGGATTAGCGATGATACCTGGAAGAAAATTGAAGAGCGTCGTCAGCTCAAGTTGCAATTGTGTCACCAGAACACAACCGAGATCCGCAGCAAATATGAAAGTACAGCAAAACAAGTTAAAAAGATGGCAAGGAATGATCGCAGAAGATATACAGAAAGCATTCTCAAGACTGCGGAAACAGCAGCAGCTAATAGAAATATGCGCACACTACACAAATGCGTGAGAAAGGTCACCAACAAATATACAAACACTCCACCAATAAAGGATGAATCTGGTCAAACCCTCACAACACATGAACAGCAGCTAAATAGATGGAAAGAATACTTCGAAGACAACTGCCACCAACATGAAGATAACTTGCAGTTTCCGGACGACAACTATAACGAAACTATCAGCACCCATCCACCAACGGAACGGGAAGTTAGAGATGCCATACAGAAACTCAAGAATAACAAATCTGCTGGTACAGATAATATATCAGCAGAATTACTCAAAGCAGATGTAAACACAACAGCAGAAGCTCTAACACCACTATTAGCTGATGTATGGAACGAAGGTAAAATACCAACCAAATGGAAAGAAGGTTTAACCATAACAATCCCAAAGAAAGGTGATCTAAGAGAATGCAAAAATTGGAGAGGTATATCTCTGCTCAACACAATAATGAAAATACTAGCGATGATCATTCTCGAAAGAATATCTCCATCAATTAACATGAAACTAAGAAACGAACAAGCCGGCTTTAGACCAGGAAGAAGCTGTACCGATCATATCAACACAATCCGTATCATAATAGAGCAATCAAACGAATGGAATTCACCATTGTATCTCCTCTTCGTGAACTTCGAACGCGCCTTCGACTCAATTAACAGAAGCGCGATATGGAAGACACTTTGTGAAATGGGCGTCCCGAAGAAAATAGTTGATCTAATCAAAGAAATGTATCGGGATGCTGGAAACAGAATACAATAGGACAGCAAAGTGATAAATACTACAACCACCGAGGAGTGAGACAAGGCTGTGTACTATCCCCGCTACTATTCCTGATAGTACTAGATAGTATCATGAGAAAGCTCGATGATGCAAGTCCAAATGGAATCCAATGGAACACAACAAGCCGGCTCAATGATCTAGACTACGCAGATGACATCTGTCTACTTACACACACACATACGGACATGCAGCAGAAAATACATAAGCTATCAGCCCTTCCACATGAAGTCGGACTCAACATTAATATCAGGAAAACAAAGTCTATGAGATTGAACACCAAAACGATAACACCAATTACAATCAACAATACACAAGTGGATGAAGTCGACAAATTTGTGTACCTTGGTTGTACTGTAGCAAAAACAGGCGGGACTGAAGAAGATATCAGTCAGCGTATTAACAAAGCTAGAAATACGTTCAATATGCTTCACAAGATCTGGAATGCATCCGTCCTGTCAAGAAAGACAAAGCTACGAATGTTCAATGCATGTGTCAAGTCAGTACTGCTGTATGGGTGTGAAACGTGGAAACACACAAAGAAGATCACAAATCAACTACAGGTGTTTGTGAACAAATGCCTGAGAAGACTGATCAAATGCTTCTGGCCGAACACCATCAGTAACCAGGAACTTCTACGACAGACTGAGCAGTTAGACATTGAGTCCGAGATAAAACAAAGGAAATGGAGATGGATAGGACATACACTGAGGAAACCAGTTAAAGATATAACAAGGATGTCCCTAGAGTGGAATCCACAAGGTAAAAGGAGAGTTGGAAGACCACCCATGACGTGGAAGAAAACGGTGCTAGCTGAAGCAAAACAAATCGGCAAGACATGGGGTGAACTGAAAGCGATTGCCCCGAACAGAGTCAGATGGTCCAGTCTAGTAGACGCCCTATGCTCCTAAATGGAGATAAAGGAAAAAAAAAAAAAAAAAAATCATGTAAGAACACGGAAAAAAATATTTTCTTCTATTAAAATTATTTGCATTGAATCAATAACTTTTAATGTACAAATACTCGCCCGTGTTTTCTTAGCTATCAATTCAAGATTACGTATTTAAAATCAGTGTGTACATCTTTATCTTGTCTGAAAATTTTATATCTTGATTTTAAATATTTTTGTTTTAATTCAAAATCGAAACAAAAATCTCTATTTGGATGCAAATCATTTAAGTTTTGAATTGAAATTCGTCTAATTTTGTTTGAAACAAAAAAAACTTAATTCAAAATCCGCATAGTTTGATTTAAAATTTCAATGTTTTGACAGAAAATTATACCTATTTTGATTATAAGCTTATCAATTTTGATTTAAAATTAGTTTGTTTTAAATCAAAATAATTAAATTTCATTTCAAAATATAAGATATTTTGATTTTATATATATATATATATATATATATATTATTATATATATATATATATATATATATATATATATATATATATATATATATATATATATATATATATATATATATATATATTATTATATATATATATATTGATTTTATATATATATATATATATATATATATATATATATATATATATATATATATATATATATATATATATATATATATATATATATATATATATATATATATATATATATATATATATATATATATATATATATATATATATATATATATATATATATATATATATATATATATATATATATATATATATATATATATATATATATATATATATATATATATATATATATATATATATATATATATATATATATATATATATATATATATATATATATTGTTATGGGTTTATATTGAATTAAAATCTTTTAATTTTAAAAAAGCATATTTTAAATTAAAACTTCCGTTAAAATATAGGTGATATGATTTGTACTTAGTATCGTTAAATTTAACTAGGCAAAGTATGTACTGATTTTACAAATATTATAAACTTTCACAAATCTTTATTAATTGTTGTTATGATTGAAAAATTTCAACAATTAAAAAAATTTTTTTAGTAAAATAAAAGCTGTAAAGCATCTATAAAAATGTACTCCCAATCACTACCGAGTTCTTAAATTTATCAACAAAATAGTACAAAGATATTTCACTTATAGTTTAAAGAACATTTTAATTCAAAACACACTAAAGCTAAAAGTTAAAAGTTTTAACATAAAATATTCTGAAAGTGATGTACCAAATAAAATATAGAAAAATTGACAATAAACAATAACATTTTTAATTTGAAAGATTCAATTTTATTCTTCTAACATTTTTTTTAAATTTACATGTCGGCGGAAATTGTATTATCTGAACATATTTCGTAAATTCAATAGCGGCCACTCTATAACAATTTTACCTTTTTTTCAGAGCTCGATTTGAAACTAGTTATTCTCAACTGAGATGTTGACTCCCATTTTAATTTTATCTCTTCGAAAGGAGATTGATGTACAACTAACCATGTTTTGTCTTCAATATATTTTCCATAAGTCTGGGTATCTAGAAATAAAACGATATTAGTGTTGCCTTAAAATTTGTAAATGTTTTCTGTTATATATGCAGTTTACCAGCATGATTTACTTTGAAGTCAATCTTTTTTTCATTAATTGAGTCTAGCTTTCGTTTTCTATATATCGGCTATAATTTTCAGTTTTCTGTGTTGGCATGTTTCATTCCTGTATTTATAAAACAGTTTACCTTGAGGACGATTATTTATGATCTTAAAAAAATCCTTCTTCTTCTTCAGGGAGTTTTTTAATAATTTCACTCGCAATAAATTGAAAATTGCGCTTCAAATTTACATGTCCCTCTATCAATTTTGAGATTATTGCGTTACAAAGGAGATCTCTTGTTTTAGGGAAAACGCACTCTTTCATCGACTAAAATATTCCTTCTATTTCAACACAATTTATTATTCCCAGAATCACCTGCATGAAATATAAAAAAATTAATTTAAAGTTTCAGTAATAGTTTTTTCTTACCTGTTTATTGTTGAAACAAAAATTTTCTTTCACTGTTTCATTAGAATACATTAGTGATGGTGTTGCAGGAGAATCGTCAGATGTTGTTTTAATCCATTCTAACATTGAATCTGTGCCAATCGAACCATTAAACGTTAAGGCCTGTGCTTTGTAGTTCTAGAAGTACAAACATAATTCGTAGATTCCTTAGATTACTAGTAAAAGTATGATCCCTAAACACATTCGTCTTTATTCAAAGTTATATTAATAATACTCAAAGTTATATTCATGAATTTTTGTTAAAGTTTTATGAGTTTATCCAATTTGACTTAAGTAAAAGATACAAAATATATGGTATTACCTACTTCTATATAAGTTTCTTACAAACAAATCGTATTAAGTTAATTCCACTCGTTTCTAATCTAATCATTTTCTAATCTGATTCCACTTACATTTTTAGAGCGCCATTCTATGAGCGCCATTCGAAATTTCATTTTAATTCCAATTTCATATACGTTTGGAAATATCCTTCCAAGATCATCCTAAATGCATCCTCTGTTAGACATTTAAAACTTTCTTCGTCTAATCCAGCTCCTATAAATATATTCGTATTACGTATATATTATTTTAATTTTATGTCATACCATTTTTACTTACCTCTTAATTTATTATAAAGCAACCCCATGCCCCATGGGTCCAATAATTCTTGAAATGCTGTATCATATTCTCGTATGTATAATTATATTTGCAGTGTTCTGATCAGAAGCACTTAATAACACTAGAATTAGTATTTAGCGACATTTTATTGCTCTAAAAAGTCAAATTGCTTTGTAATGAATAACAATTTAAACTAAACTGAAAGGCACATGTTTAATTCTTTTCGATCAATATTGTTGTTTTTTCATTCTTTTATGATGTGATTCAAGCATTATAAGATTAAACTTTAACTACAATTATGTTTTGAATATGAAACAATACAATTATGTTTTGAACTAACGTTTTGTTGTCAATGAAATCAATGTTTTGAAATTTTAGTTGACCGTCAAAATTTATTATAACTCATTCAAAATATAAAATTAATGAATTTTATTTTTTGAGTTTTAAATTAATAATATAATTGTTTTGAAATAATAATTTTTACACTGATCATAAACTTCCTAATTTAAAATACTTGTTTTTTTAGTTATTAAACAAAAGTAACTGTTTTTCTTTTGCAAATTTTCCAAAAGATTTCTAATTTCAAAACTTAGTATTTTGCATCAAAAGATCTAAATCAATAATTTATTAAATTAATGTACATAAATTCCAATCAAAATAAAATATTTTGATTTAATTTTTTTTTGTCTTGCTAAATAATTTTTTCAAATTTTAGTTAAGAACAAATAGTTTTGAACTAGAGTATTTACTATGGATTTAAGGTTTTTTCCTCAATGATTTTATATATGATAATATTAGTTTTAATTCTAAACAAAAATTCTTGAATCAAAACGTAAAATAAGATTTTGAAGTAAAATGTTTTTGCTTTTGAAATAAATTTTCATAAAACATTGTGAATCCAATCAAATTTGATTTGAATTGAATTCCTGTTTTCTTAAGTTAAAGCATTTTTGTTTCAAAATAATATTATGCTCTTGGTGTTTTAAATCATGGGGAAACGTTTTTTGATTTCATTGAAAAAATGTATTGAATCAAGATTTTTTATGAAAATTCAGTACTTGATAATGATTGATAATCGAAATTTCGAAATCTTGAAAAATTGAAAATAATTATTTTCCGTGAACAAAATTCAGATTCTACTTATTATTTTCAGACGTCAAAGTTGAAATCAGCTGATTTCTAACAATGACAATCAACTAAGCAGGGCCTCTATACGCGGCTAGGCGTATTTATAGGCAAAAGTAGCGACCGTTTTTACATCACAAATCAATAAACAAAATAAGTCAGTTTATTGCACAATCTCGTTCGATAAATATGTGTACTAAAAGTGTCTTCACTATTGTACTATAACTGGGAGGGAACCATAAACAGAGACATCTATTATGAAACGATTATAGGGAATTACATTTATTAGTGTATCCACTAAGGAATTCTTATTACCACCGGGTATTAAAATTGGAAATTACAACAAAATTTATAGAAGAACAATGATTGTAAGATTTATATATGAACCTAGCGCGACTGCGCATTAATGATATAGCACAACCCCTTTAGGACAACTTTCAGCAATCAACGAATACAAATCGAATATAAGAAGTTATATTGGGAAATAGCACACAACTATTCTAGGACAATCTTTTTTCTTACGGAAACTAGTGTAGATGGCAATTACGGTTTGAGTTTACGAAAATATGGTTAAAAGAAAAACGAAAACAATTATGAAAGTCTCTGCTAATGCAAATTCGATGCGTGTGAGAAAGTAGTGTAACTGCTTCGTTGATCACCAGACTATTTCGTAACAACTTTTACACCAAACAAATGCAAATATAGCAGCATGTAAACGAATTACAGGTGTTCTGTTATTATTGTCATATTAAAAAAATATTAAATATTGAACTTAGTAAAATATTTTTATTTTACAAATTCGCTCGCATTTAAATAACCAATAAAATAAGTATAACACAAAACGTGATTAAAAATAAAAAGATTAGTTAAAATATCATGGCACAAGAATAAACAACGCATTGAATAACGCAACCATTAGAATTATAAAACTGTCTGAAGCAGAAATATGCTACAACAAAAATCGACTCTACACTTAAGAGTTTCGTGTACCTTATTGACCGTGATCGGGTTTCATTAGGAATTACAATATGTTAAGCTTGTATAAAGTTATGTACCGTCATGTAAAAGAAGATGTGTAGGTAAATTAAACCGCTTAAATGAGCATAAAAACTGTGATAAAAATTTGATAAATCGGCTAACATAAAATTCGATCGGATGTAACAATTTTTTTGACAGTTGGTAATGTGTTTAAAGGATCGTAGCTCAATCACCTTAGTGAACCTTCTATAATAAAACGTTAAGAAACAAATTTTTAACAAATTTTGAAGTTAATCTATCAAACCGTATAGGTTATAGACAGTGAAAAAAACGTAACGAACATTGATTGACTCAGCTGGATTTAGTAGTGGACTGTAGTGGAATATCTCAAAATATAAATTCCCAAAAAATCTTCTTTATTCCAATATATTTTGAATTATAGATGTTGTTTATCTATTTAATATAATTTAAAAATAATTAATCTATGCACATTTTCTGATATTTTAGGGCCATCATCTACATGAGTGCGTGGACTCTCGCACCCTTGGTGCGAAATTCCTCTCTTAAGAAGGAATCTCGTACCCAGTGCGAAATTATACTTTAAGGGTAGAAACTCGCACCGGTGCGAAAGTCACTTCATTAGTGGAATCTCGAACCGGTGGAATCTCGCGCCAGTGGAATCTCACACCGGTGGAATCTCGCGCCAGTGGAATCTCGCATCGGTTGAATCTCGCACTAGTGGAATTTCGCACCCCCAGAAACTCGAAATAACAAAGTGGAATTTCGCACCGTCCGAATTTCCACCTTGTTATTTCGAGTTTCTGGGGGTGCGAAATTCCACTAGTGCGAGCGTTTCAGGATTTTAAACGTTCAGAGTATCGAACTCCCACATTTTTATTTCGAATTTTCGGTGGTGCGAGATTCCCCTCTTGAAGTGTACTTTCGCACCGGTTCAGAAATTCTACCTTGTTGTTGCGAGTTTTCAGGGGGTACGAGCTTCCATTAAGTTTGAGATTTCTATGAGTTCTTTGATATTTCGAAAGACTTAGGTTGGAGAAAGATACATTTTAAGTCACAGCTAATTTCTGCGTGATTCTACCTACTAGTGGGAAATTCCAATGGTGCGAGATTCCACTGGTGCGAGATTCAACTGGTGCGAAATTCCACCTGTACGAGATTCAACTAGTGCGAGTTTCTATTGGTGCGAGTCTGAACTCTTAAGTTCAATCTCGCACCGGGAGCAAAATTCCACTTTAAGGGTGGAATTTCGCAACAGCGCTGCAAATGCACGCAAAGCCACGAGTGTCCACTATCTAACCAATATTGGGACGGGTGCGAAACTCCTTTCCATCCATCTTCATCTTGTAATTGTTTGATTCTCAAACATCACGGCCACCTTGAATATCACCAGATTTCAATTTATTGGTAAACGACAAATCTTATTCTTTGATCTAAGAATTGAACCTTGGTTGGTGTGAATTTCAACAACTCAAACTTTGTCATCGGTACCTGGAAAGACTTGTAGTTCCTTGCCTGGTTTCCATTGATTTATCATCGGATTATATTCTTTCACGAGAATAGCATCATTAATTTGCAGATTGCTTTTCACACGTTCCATTTATTACGAGCTTGCAATGTTGTTAAATACTCCAGGTGCCATCTCTTCCAGAATTGCTGGGTCATTTAATGTACAGCATTCCAATGTGACAATTTGTTGAAAGGAACTTCGCTAACGTCTGACTGAGGTACAACTGTTACAGGATGTCTCTCAGGAAATGTGCTGGAGTTAGTGGATCTAGTTCATCTTCGCATAATATAGACATCGGTCTAGAATTTAGCAGTCCTTCAATCTGTACCAGCAAAGTGTGGGGCTCTTCTTGTGTTTGAATATTTCCTCCAGTTACTATTTCTAAGTGTGTTTTAGCGAATTTACCTCCCGCCACCCAAATTTCACCAAAATTTGTGGAGCATGTGGTGGTATAAAATGCCATTCAACTTGATATTTCTTTCTAAGGCAAACTATCAAACAAATATAACATTTTTGATGCCGTTGCCCTCGACAACGTTTTAAATATGTTTTTATTGGTCCAGCAAAATCTATTCCTACTTTTAAAATGAGGAGGTTTAGGAGGAAAGGTTTAAGAGGAAACAAAATTGGTTTTGGTGATTTATTTATTTATTTTTTTTGCCAATCAGCAGCCAAATTCTGTAACTGTGAAGCGGTGAAGTGATAAAAATTTCTTCGTTTCTCTTCATTAAAAAACTTATCACTTCACCGCTTCACAATTACAGAATTTGACTGCAGATCTTGTTATAACTTTTGATGTCGTAGTTGGATTTCAGCGCAATTAGATAAACTTACGTATCTTAGTGAATATATTTATGATTTGATCGTAGCTGGAATATCGTTCCATCAATTCTTCAATCACGGATTTTGAATTAGTATTTGTAGTAGCCATCATAATTCGTATTTCTCTAACGTACATAATTTAGCTTGTTTAGTTCTTATTTTTGGCCAGCTTTCTATCTCATTATTTAGAAATGTTGGACCATCTCATCAAAGATAATGATTCTTAAGTTTTCTGGTCGCACATTCAGCTAGATTAAGCTTGGAGCTAATGTGATTTCATTTATACTCTGCATTACTTCTAAGATCTCACTAGTACGGTTTGCCACGTAGGTTTTCCTATGAGGTGGTTCTGATAGCCAATCAAGTACTATGGTGGAATCTGTCAATCCAAATATTTTGAGATCAGGTATCTTTAGTTGTTGTAGGATGGGTTTTAATAGTCTAGCTAATAGTAAAGCACCATTTAGCTCAAGTCGTGGTAGCGAAACATTTTTTCTTGGAGTATCTTTTGTTTTGGCTACTACCAAGGTCGATATATAACTGCCATTATATCGTGTTCTTAGGTAGACAGCAGCTGCAAATGCTATTTCACTTGCATCGCAGAATCCGTGTATTTGATATTCTTCATCAGATAAACACAACCATCTAGGAATTGTAATGCATGAAATCTGATTAACTTCGTTGCCAATATTCCGCCATTGGTTTTGGATCTCAGTTGGTAATTTTTCATCCCATTTTAAATCTAATAACCACAATGCCTAAAAATATTTTTATTTTAATGGTAAATGGCGATATCAAGCCTAGTGGATCAAAAATCCGACAGGCTTCCGATAATATTGTTCGCTTTGTTTCTGGAATGATTTTAGAACGAGTGACATGCGGTAACTGATATGATCAGTAGCTGTATACTACTGCGTACCTAAGACTTTAACTTCATCTGAATCTGTGGAAAGTGGTTTTGGCAATAATGCAGTCAATTCGGATTTATTCACTTTGCTTAAAAATTCTGGTGAGTTGGAAAACCGTTTTCGTAGATTAAATCCAGAGTTGGCCATTATATTGGAGACATAGCTTGCTAATTTAATTTATTCTGCTATTGAACTTGCTCCTGTGAAAAAATCGTCCATTTACATGTCTTGTAATAAATATGTTTGCTACAATATTTTTAATTATTGAAACAAAGACTAAGAACGCATCGATTTCGATGTTTTTAGTAATTATAAATGCTGGAATCCGACTGATGTTAGGGAGAGTTCTGATCATAATGTTGATGAGTTTTGAGTATTATTAGAAAAAATCAATGTTATTTATTTGTTTTGTAATTAGAAAAAAAAATTTAATCTCATCTGAGAAGTAGTAAAACAAAAAAATTCATTTTGTTGGTCAGTTTCATTGTGATCGTACAAGTAAAATATGCAAAATAACTCAATTGTGATAGTATAAAATAAAAAAATACAAAATACAAAATGCCGTGTAATTATTTAAAGAACAATTATTAAAATTATTCATCTCAGACGTAGATGATTATATTACGATTAGCCTAAATTTACTCCTAATGAATTAATCAGTTAGTTTATGTGGGGTCGGTAGGATATATAGTAAAAAAAATTATTTAAGTGGTTTTGTTTAAAAAGAAATAAAAATTGATTGAACCCAATACATAACCTCAACAATCATGGTTTCGTTTTAATTTTTTTTCTTAGTGTTTCTTTTTTATTGGTTTGCGTGGCTAAATGTAAACTATTGAATTACAAAAATAAAAAGGTCACAACTAATTGAACATTATTTTTTTTTATATATAAACTAACTATCTGTAATATAAAAGCTGTTTAAGAAGGGAACAATTTGCTTTTGATGAAAAGATTGTTAATGAAGTTCATTAAACGTAAATCTTATAAATATTCAACGATCTTCTTAGCATTCTGGTGCAATAATTCTATCGATTTAACATCAATTCATGATTGTTGCTGATTATTACTGAATAGGTGTTTTATGATTTTTGTTCAACAATCGCCTTAGCATTCTTGGCGCAACAATTCCATAGATTTATCAAAACTTTATGATTATTACTCATTGCTATTTAATGACTTTTGCTCAACAATAGCCATTTCAGTTGACGCAACAATTACATCGATTTTTCAACAATTTATGATTATTACTGATTATGACCGACTTTTGCTGATTATTGCTAATTATTATTATATGATTATTGTTGATTATTATGGTATGACTATGGCTGATTGTTGCTGATTATCATTTTTTTTGAGTACCGTTCCACGATTTGTTATATTTTGGGATTGCCGGTCTACAATCACCAGTACAAGTTTGGCGCAACCAACACACATTATTTTCGGTAGTTAAGATGCATAATGCATATGATGATAGGCTAAGAGTAAAGAAGGTGGAGAGAAGTTGGGTCTGCTAAAATCATGGGGTGAGTCACTTATACTTTCTTATATTGTATTACTATATATATGTTCTGGTATTTGTTTGGCCTTTAATCTTACCTGATATCTAATAAAAATATCATTTAATAATGGGGTGTTCGTGGCGGTCACGGCTTTTTCGTCGTTAATGGTCGCCAGAGTCTCCTTTTTGCACTTTTCTTTTTGTTTCTGATCTGCATAATTTTCGAAATACGCACACACTGTTTGTTTGTGCTGGGGTGGCAGGTACACTTTCTCAAACCCACATGCTGAAGCTAGTTCAGGGCTATCAACCTCGCAAGGTGCGCGGCCTGTCTCTACTGATCCATTGGTGTTTCAAATGGGCCAAGTTCTCCATTACAGTGATAATTTGAAGTATGCTGAAATATTGCATTTGAAGGATATAAAATGTGGTGATATTATCAGGTCAACTGTTCCTTTTGAGGTTACAAAGTATTGCCTTGCCAATCCTTGGATACTAATACGTCCGTTTTTACGTTCGATTCCCAGCTTTTGAACGAAAGCCTCAGTGGTTAATGAATTCTGCGATCCGGAATCGAGTAATGCTCGACAAAATTGATGCTGGCCACTATTATCTTACGGTTGCAGTGGATAAAATAGCAGGATTACTTGAATGAGTGGAGTACAAACATGATGCAATTGAAACAACGATTTTCAACTTTCATAAATTCTCTACGTTGATCAACTGTCCATTCCTTAAATTTTGAACATCTATGTAACGGATGGTAATCATTCTTACAAACCGTGCATGTCGCAACTGAACTGTTAAGGGCCTTAGAAGCAGGTCGGATTTGAGAACTGGTTTTTCGAGGATAATTTTTCACCGAATCTAGAGCATCAGCTCTTTTCATCAAAAAATCGATTAAAGTTGAATAGTTGGATATCCAATATTTGCCGTCTCATCAGCCCATTTATCTCTTGTTTCCTCATCTAATTTTTGTATCAACAAAAATACTAGCCATGGATCTCTGGTTTCTGCGTAGTGTGGTGTAGGGTTATAAAATGATACAATTTATCTAGGAAACATTTTATGAATAACTGGACAGTGAAGCGCTTCCTATCATAACGACTTTAAAGTTTATTCAAGGCTTCGATGTAATTGGAATCAGAAATAGGAAAATGCTTCAGAAGATTTGCTACTGCTCTTAGAAGACCTTTCAAATATCGAAATTTCTGGGTTGGGTTAAGACTTGGATTTTCATGGATTGTCGATGAATATAAATCGTAGAAAGATTGCCATTCTGTATAACTGCCGTAGAATGGTGCTATATTTATTTTTGGAAGTTTTACTTCAATGTTGGTGGTACGTGTCATATCACCTTATGTAGCATTAATCTCTATAGAGGAATTTCCTGCAGTTAAATTAAAACCTCTCATTAGTTTGTTTAAGATAGCAAAAGTATTGCAATACTTTTCTTCTAACTCTTTTTGTTGGCTCTCATCATCTGGTTTTAAATCGGTAATGAATTCTGTCAACAAGACATCTAACCGACGTAATCAAACTTTCAAATGCTCTATATCAACCAACGATGAATCAATTTGCTTCTGAGCTTATGCATATTTAAATATCTTTGTTAAAGAAACTTTTATATTCGAACGACGTTTAAGTAATGTTTCGATTTGAGGCACTATTGTTTTATTTTATCAACACGTGCTCACTTTTTATTTTATTTGATTCATAAAAATTATTTTCTTAATCACAAATAGTAAAAGGATTTCACTTACTTATTTATCCGGTGATTCCTAGTTGTCTTCCACGTGCCAATTGCTCTTGAGGTGCCGTATATCAAATTAAAATTAAAATAAACAATAACTTCCCATATCGGGAAGTTAATTAATCTAAAGTTTATATATTGACTTAATTAAATTATTAATAATTTGAAATACATAATTTTCTGATATTCTAGGGTCATCATCTTCATCTTGTAATTGTTTGATTCTCAAACATATATCGCACAATTGTGTACCTAGCCGAGTTAATTTTTATAGTCAGAACAAAAATTATGTCAAATTTTAAGTATTTAAGCTATGTTTAAAATTTAAATGAAAGAAGCTATATCCAGTAAACAGTATAAAGATTTATTCATGTGAAATCAGATTTTCGTTTAAATTTGGGTGATCAATATCGCCAGCTAAATGTTTTAATAAATTGGAATCAGCAATCAAACTAAAGAAAACTTTAACGAGCAAGTCAACCTGTTTCTTGCAATGAATTCTGACCATTCTTCCCTAGTTGGATAGCGGCTTTGCTCACAATCTATGGGCATGTTTTTCTTTATAGTCATAAGTCATTACCATATGCAATTATTTCTTATGTTAAATCGTCCACTCTGCTGGATTACTTTCTGTAAACTTTTTCCAGCTTAGTAGCAATTAAATTTACACCTTGGAAAATTTACATCCATCTCTCTATATAACACAACCAACTACGCCACATAATAAACATCCCACCAAAAATATAAATTTATAAAAGTAAATCTATTTGGTATTCAACAATTTTCTTTAGAAAAATTGTTATATAAATAAAATTTTACAAAATCCATTGTTAAAAAATTTTCAAATAATAATAACAAATATTATAAATATATCCAAATGATCTTATTTACAATAACAACTGAAATTTAATAAAAATAACGATAAGAATCTCAATAAATAAATCATTATTTCAGAGCTTATCATTTAACATTATTAGGTTATCTGTATCACAACGACATAACAATTACGGATTAATCTGAAAATTCACGATCGTCGATCAATCAATAATAAATTCCCCATAATTTCTCTGAAAACAAACGACAACAAAAACTATTTCTCCCACTATTTATATTACTTTTTATTTATTTACAAAATTACAAAAACAACAATTATTCACAGTCACAGTCAACAACAGCAAAAAAAACAATAAAAAAAAAATTTTTAATTTTAAATAAAATTATTTTGTTATTTTCATTTTATGATCATTTTCAGTTTTGCGATCCTCGCGATCTTAAGTTTAGAAGAAAAAAATAATTACAATAAGTTTTCTTTAATCAATCAAAAAAAAATAAAGTTTATTAGTTTCAAGTGTTTAGTTATTTTTATTAATCGATTATTAATGTAATTGGAATAATTTAATTATAAAAGAAATCAAATAAAAATGACAAATTTAACAAAATTAAAAGAAAACACAAGTGAGTTGTGATTGTTTTTTTAATAGTTATAAGAAAATGAAAACTGAAAGGAAATAAGTTTTTCTTGTTTTCTTTTTGAATTGTGTGATTTTAGTTTATGTATAGTATTTGAGCGTAATCATGACGTTTTTTAAGTGATCTTGGAAAAGTCTGTTTGGTTGTTTGTAACTGTGTAAATATAAGCATAATTTAAAACTATTTTAGCTTGGTTGCATTTTTATGAATTGTTTATATGTTTTTTTAAATAAAATATGGTTCGTTGTAAACATATGAAGTTGTTGAAGTTTGTTAAATAAGCACGTTGAAAATAAATTGGTAGTTAATAACTGTGACTGTCTGTAACTAACTTAGTGACTGTGAGTTATACAGTTGATCTAGAATTTGGAATAGAGCTAGAAAAAAGAATTTGATGGTAACAAACATCAAAAGCGAAAGTATTGCATCGACTTTAGAAAGGTGTCTTAAGCAAATAGTATTTATAATTATGCCTTTTGGCACAATGAAGTATAAGTTATTCTTTATCAACCTTGCAAAGCTTTTGTTATTTTTCCATAGAACGAAGGTTTCTTTTTCAAAATCAGTGCTAAACATGTCGGCAACGATAAAAGGATTTTTTCAATTTTTTTTCCTCCTTAGTACTATTTTGTGCATCAACAACCATAAAATGATGTTAATTAAGAAGAACCGGATAAATAATAATTTTTTTAAAATATTCGAATGGAATTAATGTTGATGGTTTTTATAACTGAAAAAAAGTAAATTACATACCATTTATCGACGAAGCAGCGTTTTTTTGTTAATTTGTCTATCTGCCTATTTTTGTCAAACAGTTAATGACATGATGCAAAATTTGTAATATCCAGTGTTGCATTGCACCGACAAAGTAACAAGTTTGAGTTTTGAATATTGGATTGAAAATAATGATTTCCATTCACTGACAAAGCATATTTGGTTTTTATTGACTACAATAAATTCACCAGAATTGTACTTTGTGTTTGTCTGTGTTATTCTCGTATAGCATGCGAGACTGTGAATTGCCAAGTTCCACGGAGCCAAAAATAAGCAACTTCTTGAGGCGTCCCGGGACTGATAATGTGTTTGTGTGAAGTCGTCCAGTTTAATATTGATATTGCGTGTACCATTGTTATGGCAAACATTATACGAGCTTATTAGACGTAATGATAACTTAAGCGCCAAACAGCTTGGATCTGTTCCGTTCATTTTTTATTCGTTTTGTGCAACACAATACAACGGCATGATTTTTACCTATCCAAAAATTTATATTTTATTTATATTTACTTTTTTATTTATTATTTTATAGATTTGCTAAATTATTCGGTCTGAAAGACCTAAGTATTACATTCATGAGCTCAAAGTGAAATTCTTACCCCCACTTTTTTTGACATTTCTCGACGTTTTAGGACCTACTGATTCTAAAAAAGCAAAAAAAAAATGTATGTCTGTCTGCCGGCCGGCCGGCCGTCACAACCTACGAAATCTAGAAAACCGCTGGACGGATTTGAAAACTTTTTTTTTCTAAACATAGGTTTACTTAATAGAAAGAACCGAAAGGACGATGTGTTCGATAACTGTACCGGAAGTGTGTCAAAAAATCGTCAAGTGTGTCAAAACAAGGAAATTCGCATATTTTTTGCTTAAATAACGTTCATTTTAAGTGATTACGAGTAGGAACATTGAATTTGGAGAAATCTTGATGGTCGGGATTGGTATGTGAGACCAAAATCTAGATTATTGCATTATAAGTATGTCAAATGTTGTCAAGTGTGTCAAAAGAAAGATTTTTGTTTATTTTTTTACCTAATTTTTTGGAAAAAAAATAAAATTAATTGTTTGTTTGAAATGAATTTTATTATTATTATTGAGAATTATGGCATTATAAGTTTGTCAAAAAAATGTTGTCAAGTGTGTCAAAAGATTTTTAATTAGCTTTTTACCCAATTTTTTGGAAAAAAATAAAATTGTTTCTTTGAAATGAAATTTTATTATTATTATTGAGAATTATGGCATTATAAGTTTGTCAAAAAATGTTGCCAAGTGTGTCAAAAGAAAGGTTTTTATTTATTTTTTACCCAATTTTTTTAGAAAAAAATAAAATTAATAGTTTGTATGACATGATATTTTATTATTATTATAGAGAATTATGGCATTATAAGTTTGTCAAAAAAATAATGTCAAGTGTGTCAAAAAATGATTTCATTTATTTTTTTAGCCAATTTTTTGAAAAAAATGTAGCTGTCTTTATGACGTAAATGTAATTTAAAATGAAATTGGACATGGGAATTTTTGAATTTATTATAGTTTTTGAAATATTTTTGGAATTTTGAAAAAGTTTGTAGTTTTGATTTTGTAATAATTTTTGCAATATTTTTAGAATTTCGGCAAAAGTTGTAATTTTTGATTTTGTAAGAATTTTTGGAATATTTTTAGAATTTTGAAAAATTTTTAATTTTTGATATTATTATAATTTTTGGAATTTTGAAAAAATTTTCAATTTTTGATTTTGTAATAGTTTTTGCAATATTTTTAGAATTTTGGAAAAAGTTTGAATTTTTAAGAATTTATCAAATATTATTGGAATTTAGAAAAAATTTAAATATTTGATTTTATTCAAATTTTTGGAATATTTTTGGAATTTTGAAAAAGTTTGATTTTATTTAATTTAACAATATTTTTGGAATTTTGATTATAATTTTCCGGCAACGTATTGATGTTTCGTGTTAATTTTGTAATAAATTTTTAAACAGAGATAAAAAATACTAGTACTTTAACAAAGAGTTATGTTTGATATACATCGCTGCCCAAAACTAAAAACCATGTCCTCATAAAAGTTTTTTGCCGAAAACTATATCAAAATCCTAACCCAGACCGAAGTCTTGATATCTTAGAGCTGTGAGATTTCAGCCCTCCATATTTTATAATATGCAATATTTAAAAATATACCTTTACTTCGGTTTTGAAAAAAACCTAAGTATTGCATTCCCGAGCCAAAAGTGAAATTCTTGCCCTACTTTGTTGGCATTTCTCGACGGTTTAGGACCTACTGATTCTAAAAAAGCAAAAAAATGCATGTCTGTCTGCCGGCCGGCCGTCACAACCGACGAAATCTAGAAAACCGCTGGACGGATTTCAAAATTTTTTCTAAAAATAGGTTTACTCAATGGGAAGAGCCGAAAGGACGATGTGTTCGATAACTATACCGGAAGTGTGTCAAAAATCGTCAAGTGTGTCAAAACAAGGAAATTTGAATATTTTTTGCTTAAAAAACGTTCATTTTAAGTGATTACGAATAAAAACATTGAATTTTAAGAAATCTTGATGGTCGGGATTGGTATGTAAGACCAAAAACTAAATTATTGCATTTTGAGTTTGTCAAAAAAACATTGTCAAGTATGTCAAAAAAATGATTTCATGTATTTTTTTAGCCAATTTTTTGGTTAAAAAAATTTAGCTGTTGTATGACGTAAATGTGACATGAAAATTTTTGAATTTGTTATAGTTTTTGAAATTTTTTTGGAATTCTGAAAAAAGTTTGAATTTTTGATTTCTTAATAATTTTTGCAATATTTTTAGAATTTCGGAAAAAGTTTTAATTTTTGATTTTGTTATAATTTTTGCAATATTTTCAGAATTTTTGAAAAAGTTTAATCTTTGATTTAGTAATAATTTTTGGATTATTTTTAGAATTTTGAAAAAAGTTTTATTTTATTTAATTTTTACAATATTTTTGGAATTTTTAAAGAAATATGAATTGGTGGTTTTGTAATATTTTCAAGAAACGCTGAATGGAGAGGTTTTTGAGTAGTTTGCTGATTGTATCATCTTTTCACTAAATTATATTAATTTATGATCTGTTATAATTTTCCGGCTACGTATTGATGTTTCGTGTTAGTTTTGTAATAAGTTTCTTAACAGAGATAAACAAATACATGTATTTTAACAAAGAGTTATGTTTGATATACATCGCTGCCCAAAACTAAAGACAATGTCCTCATAAAAGTTTTATGCCGAAAACTATATCAAAATCCTTAACTAAAACCGAAGTCTTGATATCTCAGAGGTGTGAGATTTGAGCCTCTGAATATTTTTATATGTTTACTTTTAATTCTATATTTTATTAATAATAATATTACTATTTACTTCCTCATAGTAACAATTGTATTTGATTTTTATTTTTATTGAAAATCGATCATCAGTTTTTAAATTATTATTCTAATTTTTACTTAATCTATTGTCTTATATACTATTTCAATTGCTGTTTTTATTATTATGTTATATATTTTGTTGGTTTTAGTATTGATTTTATCATTTAAAATATTGTTATTGTTTTTATGTTTATATATTTTTTCTAATCTATCTAGATGTTGTCCTTTTCTTTTTATATGCATTAAGGTTAAATTTGTGTTGATATTGGTGTATTTCTGTTTTTCTATTTTTAAATGTTGGGTATATCTTGATTTTGGATCACTTTTATTAAAAAAACAAGTTCAATAAATCTTTTTGTGAAGGACAGGACCACCCCGTTTGACCTATTTAAAATTTACTGCAGTCATCACAGGTAATTTTATAAACACCTGTGTCTTAGGTTTAGATTTTTTTGCTTTTTATGTAATTTTCTATTTTATTTTTGTTTTTGTAAGCTGCAATATATCCATATTTTTTTAAAGTTTTTTTCATTATTTTGAATGTTGTTTATTATATGTTACGCCTATGTATTTTTTGCCTGCTAAGTTTTCTTTATTCCTCAATGTTGTTTGGGCTTGCAAATATTACTTGTTTTTATGCTTTCTGTTATTATTTTGTTTTAATATCCGTTTTTACTATGTATTTTATGTTATTTAATTCGTCTTGATAATTTTCTACACTCATTGATATATTGTTCAATCTATTGATCATGTGCTTGTATGCAGCCAGTTTATGTTGGTATGGATGATGTGATTTAATTTTTATTGTTTGATCCGTTTGGGTTGGTTTTCGGAATATTTTAAATGTGTGTTTTGAATCTACATTTTTGATTGATAAATCCAAGATATTAATTGTGTTATTTTCTTCATTTTCCAACGTGAATTTTATGGAAGATCTATGCTGTTTATGTATTGGTGTAACAGATTATGCTGTCTACTCGTTCCATTGAATAATAAAATTATATCATCAACGTATCGATACCAATAAATGATTTTAATGTCCAATAAGTGGATTTATGTTATTATGTATATATTTTGTTTCAAAATCATTAAGATATATTTTGGCTAAAGTTTTAGATACTGGGCTAAAGTTTTAGATGCTGGGGGTTATTTCGGTTATTATATATATTATTTCTTGTGTATCTGTTGGATTTAAACCTTTTTTTATTAACATATTTTTTGTTATATTTATTGTATCTTTTATTGGTATGTTAGAATACATGTTGGTTATATCAAACGATGGTTCATGATGATTCATCTATCTTATTATTCTAGTCTGTAATTTTTAAGATGACTAATGTATTCCCTTTATCTGCTTTGGCTATGGTGGCATTGTTTTGTTTGATCTTGTTTTTATTTCTTTTTTGCTATTGGTTTTTGAATTGTTTAAGTTGTTGTTTTTTGTTGTTATTTCATTAACTATTACTGATCTGATTTCATTTTGGTGGTGAATGTTAGTTTTCATTTATTTATTTTCTTGTGTTGTTTGGTCGTATGCCATATTTCAATCTTTTTTCCAATAGTTGAGTTTCTTGATTGTTAAATTGTATTTCAGTGTAATTTTCTATTCTATTGTTATATTGTGGAGGTCTATATTGATATGTTATGTTATTATGATGAGTTCCCATTTCTTTTAGTTTTGCTTCTTTTAACTTTTTAAATTTCAATTTTATTTTTTCAACTTTTCTTTTTTATCGTGCTTTCCATATCATTCTTTACTGATTCCATTATTATTCCAAATTCTATTTGATGATATTCTTTGGATATTTGTAATTGCAGGATGTATACTTCTAAAGTTATGTAGTTTATTTTTGTGTAGAGCTCTTGAATTTGTTTTGTTAACCATGTAGTTTCTGCTGTTTGTTTAGCTATTTGTGCGGCTTTGGATCTGTTGCTGACTTTGGTGTTGATATATGTAAGCATTATTTTATGCCTCTTGGAGCATCTGTTGAAATGTAAATTTAGTTTATTTTGTATTTATTTTACTAATTTGTTATAATAAATTTTCACTATTTCACTTGGTGGTGTATCACTACATGTGATGGTTTTCCATATTTTTCACTGCTTGTGTGCTTTTGTCACTTTTGAATTAAAATGCAATATTTAAAAATATATTTTTTTTTAAGAATATTTTTAAAGCACACAAACAGTGAAAAATATGGAAAACCATAATAACACACATATTATATATATAGTTTATAAAATTTGTTGCAATCCGTTTTTTTATATAAACATGCAAAAAAATTAAACATTATTTGAGGTTTGAAGTTTGAATTTTTGTAAGTGATTTTGGAGTGATGGAAACATTAAAGTTTTTCTCCACTCCCATTACGTCGCTGTCTGCATCTGATTTGAACAACATCGTTTTGCTATCCATATGAAGGTATCTCATTAAGCAGTCTGTGTTTTTACTGATCAGAGATCTCGAATCTATTGTTCTAGACGCAGTTCCTTTTCAGAACCACTTCTCTCCAGCTACTGTCTTTGTGACTGAATTTTGGTTTCATCCCTGCCATTAAATTTTAAATAAATCGTAACAAAGTAACAGATCGTGACTATGAGTTATATCCACAGATTTACTAATCCTCCCTCGTAACTAGATCATAAATCCTGTAACAAAATCCTGAATTTCTGCAATTATTTGAAGAAGTAAGGATTCCCTTAGGAATTATTATCCACCTGAGACAAAGTCCATGATAGTGGATACTGAATCCTTAGATTCGTTCTTCATTGAAAAGAATTCTGTCAACTAGGGGCTTAAAAGAAGTTCGATATGCACATTAAATATTTTAAGTTTGCCTAAAATCTAGTGTGAAATGTAAAGCAAAAATTAAGAAGTTTTCAAAAGCTTTAGTCAAGACTTAAACATTTGTTGAGTCAATTATAAAATAAATTTGCGCAATGAAACACAACCAGATGTTTTGTAAATGTTCCCAGAACATAAAAAAATAAATAATTTCAATTGACTATCAATAAACGTTTTTTTTTTTTTTTTTTTCAAAAATAAAAAAACCACCAGGTTTTGTTTTTAAATGAGAAATTTAACAATTATATCGTGTGCGTCAACAAAACGCAAACACAATTTATTCTTAGAACATTTTTTTAATTTTATACAAACAATTTTGAAAAAAAAATTTATAAATTTTTGAAGTGGTTTGACCTCCAATAAAACACTTGTTGTTTTTTTAAATGTCCACTGCAATTACAAAAAGAATTCAAATGCGATGACTTTACTCGTCTAATAGTTTAATCTACTTAAATTATGTTTATTTACTAAACTATCCTTCCTGTTTTCAGCGATACCATTACTCATCCAATTAATTTAATTTGTGGATACAATTGGTTAAACGAATTTGTTTGAATTATATTTGCGGTTTTCTTTACAAAATGACTTACAGCATCTCTAGAACTATTAAATAATAATAAATTAAATAAACAAGTAATGAACGAAATCACGTGAAATATTAATTTTCATACTTAAAATATTTTTCAAATTTAACCTTCATCTCCGGTTAGTTAGTTTGTTGATTACCAAAAACGCAACAATAAAAATGTAATTGATATGCCTTTCTTTGAAAGTTTAGAATTAAATTGATATACAAATTATGGTAATTACCAATATGAAATAATTTGTTTGTTTTTTTCGAATTTTTTTTTTTGAATAAAAATAGAGTAACTATAATGTACTTAGACACGACGGTGAAGGGTTGAAACCCCCCACATCCCCATAAACACCGTCATTCCCACATTGCAGAAGAGAAGGGAACCACTGCTTAATCCGATCCGGTATAAACTTGACACGTATTTAAAGTAAAAGCACATATAACTAAATTACTAAACTGCCTTAACTTTTTGAATCCTGCGGTTTGTTCTCATTCTTTAGGTAGTTCTTGACAGCATTCATTCAAAACCATGGAATGTATTGTACATAGTTTAGAACATTTTTTTTTAAATCAATCTTTTCCACCAAAACAAAACTTCTTTAGGTAAACATAGTTATTACTTCGGTGTGAAAGACCTAATTATTACATTCATGAGCTTAAAGTGAAATTCTTACCCCCACTGTTTTTGGCATTTCTCGACGTTTTAGGACCTACTGATTCTACATGGCCAAAAAAAATGTATGTTTGTCTGTCGGCCGGCCGTCCGACCGTCACAACCTACGAAATCTAGAAAACCGCTGGACGGATTTGAAAATTTTTTTTTTCTAAAAATAGGTTTAATCAATGGAAAGAGCCGAAACGACGATGTGTTCGATAACTGTACCGGAAGTGTGTCAAAAAAATCGTCAAGTGTGTCAAAACAAGGAAATTTGCATATTTTTTGCTTAAAAAACTTTCGTTTTAAGTGATTACGCGTAGGAACATTGAATTTGGAGAAATCTTGATGGTCGGGGTTGGTATGTGAGATCAAAAACTAGATTATTGCATTATAAGTTTGTCAAAAAAATGTTGTCAAGTGTGTCAAAAGAAAGATTTTTATTTATTTTTTTACCCAATTTTTGGAAAAAAAAATTAATTGTTTGTGTGAAATGAAATTTTATTATTATTATAGAGAATTATGGCATTATAAGTTTGTCAAAAAAATAATGTCAAGCGTGTTAAAAAATTTATTTATTTTTTTGGAAAAAAAATGTGGCTGTTTTTATGACGTAAATGTAATTGAAAATGAAATTGGACATGGAAATTTTTGAATTTGTTATAGTTTTTGAAATATTTTTGGAATTTTGAAAAAGTTTCAATTTTTAATTTTGTAAGAATTTTTGGAATATTTTTAGAATTTTGAAATATTTTAAGTTTTTGATTTTATTATAATTTTTATAATTTTGGAAAAAGTTTCAATTTTTGATATTGTTATAATTTTTGCAATAATTTTAGAGTTCTGGAAAAAGTCTGAATTTTTGAATTTTTAAGAATTTTTGGAATATGATTAGAATTTAGAAAAAGTTTAAATATTTGATTTTATTCCATTTTTTGGAATATTTTAATTTTTTTTTTCGATTTTGTTATTATTTTTGCGACATTTTTAGAATTTCTGAAAAAGTTTTAATCTGTGATTTTGTAATAATTTTTAAAATATTTTCAGAATTTTGTTTGAAAAAAGTTTTACAATATTTTTGGAATTTTAAAAGAAATATGAATTTGTGATTTTAAAATATTTCCTCGAAACGCTAAATGGAGAGGTTTTTGAGTAGTTTGCTGATTGTATAATCTTTTCACTAAATTATGTTAACATATAATCTGTTACAATTTTCCAACAACGTATTGATGTTTCATGTTAGTTTTGTAATACATATCTAAACAGAGATAAAAAGTAAAGAGAGGTGTCAAGCGACACCCGGATGGAACGAAGTTCCTTTCGATTAATTAGTGGAGGAATTGTAATAAAATTAAACATTAAAAATCATAAATCACTCAAAATGATGACAATGATGACAAATGATGAAAAAAGGAATAGTTTTGATGTTCTTTAAAAAAATAGACAAAAACAATAAAAAATAAATATAGGGTCCGCGTTGAACCCCGAACCTTTCTCACAACCCACTACATCGACAATGGCAACGAAACGTTTTTTATGTTCTAGCTAAAATACATTTTACATATTATGCTTAATATATTCTTTTCAGATAATTCAGTTGTTTCAGTCAAATCGAACACGGCCATTATGAAATATTTCTCTATAGCAGACTACAATCAATTTGTCAATCAATTCGAAAACGCAAATAAACGAAATAAAATTTTGTGTGAAAATCCCTAAATTTTATTTCGTTTTAAGAAAGAAAAAATCGATTTTATGAACTGTTTCTTTAATTTCTAATCAATAGAAAATATTTAAAAACAAAGAAAATTATGACTAAAATAAAAGTTAAGATGCAGAAGAAAAGAAACTTAAAATAATTTTTTTTAAATCTTTCCCTATGCATGAATTTAATTTTTAATTTTCCGAAAAAAGAAAGTAAAAAATGAATTTAAACACAGCTGAAATCTTAAAACTTATAATTTTTTAAGCCTGAAATAAATTAAATCTAAAATAATACATCTATCCACTCCGAAAGCAAAGCTTAAACTAAATGAGAGAAAATATAAAATACTAAATAGAAATTTAATAAATTTCGTTTGTTTCGTTTTTTACTAAAAAACTTCGTTTTCGTGTTTTTTTTTACTTTTTTACTTTTTCCTCATTTCATCACAAAAGTGTCGTTACAACTTACAACTTTTGATCTTAATTTTTTCCGTCTAGCCCCCTTTCACAACGCGCGATAAGGAACTTCGTTCCAAAGATACATGTACTTTAACAAAAAGTTAGGTTTGATATACATCGCTGCCCGAAACTAAAAACCATGTCCTCATAAAAGTTTTTTGCCGAAAACTATATCAAAATCCTTAACCCAGACCGAAGTCTTGATATCTCAGAGAATTTTACATTTATTGTTTTCTGTAAATTTTAAAGAAAACAAAACATGTGAAAATCAAAATTTTACTCTAATTATTGGTGTTTTTGCATCATGTGCAAAAACGAAACATGAGCAAATTCTTGAGAAATGGGTATAATGTCATGATGCATCAAAATTATCAAATTAAAAATTGTTTGGAATTTATTAGACTTGCGACGAAGGGAAGATAATAAATGTTTGACACGAAAGTAGTGTGTCTGAAATCCTCTTCATCACAGGTGACCACATCTCCGGGTTTGACCCGGAATCCTCAGGGAAGGAAATCCGGCACCCAGTTTTAATATTTATAGTTTCTCTCTTGCAATATAAAGATTCTGCATTATTCATTATTTAGCTCCCACCACCATTTTCGGGATAGATGAGGCAACTATTTATAGTTAGGTCCGTCAAAAAATTTAGCACATTTTTGGAACTTACATCTCGTAAGCTAATATCTGTACAATAAAATTTTACGCACCGATTAAATGCTTATAACATCTTAAAAATTATAAAATAAGCTCCAACCTTATATTTGTTAACACGTAAATAGAAAATATTGTGCAAATATTTTTGTCTAAAAGTTGATACGAAAAGTTGAATCTATTCGTAATACACCAAACTGACTGATAAAACTGTTTCTGACTTGTTAATTGTGAATTTTTTTTTTAATGGAGGATTTGCTGTTCCAGTATCACTGCGATCTGAAGGTCTATTGTGCTTACCCTGATTGTGAATTATTAGTCAGTCGCCGTCTGTGCCGTTACTGGTTATATTCTGTAATCCAAGTTGAGACTTTTAATAAAAGTAATTAGCTCAACTGGAGGGACGTTTTGTGGTAGTGAAAGTGTTAGTCTTCTACAACCAAGTTAGTTGTATCTGTGCCAAGAGAGTTCAGGACAGCTGCAGATGACGTGTTCCATCGTTTTCGCATCCGAGTAGCAGAATCTACCCCTGCCAGAAATAACATGTCCAGTAACGCACCAAGTTAAAATTCTTAGAGACTCTCTGTTTAAGTCGATTGTTCTTAAGGGTGAAATAGGGAGGTTACCTAGAAACTTCTTGTAATGTACTTGGCCCTCTCTGCTTCTCCATAATTTAGCATTTTGTTCCTGTTCCCATGTTTTGATTGTGCTTTTGAGTGAACTCTTGGCCATTCCGAAGCATGGTTCCGGTCCAACAAACTTTTTATTGGCACTTTGCTTTGCTAAAGCATCAGCAATAGTATTTTCTTGTATTCCTCTGTGGCTGGGTGAACACACCAGTGTGACTCTATTATTGCAGGAGACTTTTAGTAGATTTTGGTAGCATTCCCATATCAGTTTTGAATCAAAGCACGTAGATTTTAGTGCCAAGAGTGTTGCTTTGCTGTCAGAGATAATATATATTTATATATTTTGGTCTTGTCTTTCAGCACATAGCAAATTGCAACTGCTAATGGCAAAAATTTCGGCTTGAAATATGGTTGTTGTGGTACCTAAGACAACCGTTCGTTTTGTTCTAGGACCAAACACTCCTGCTCCCGTGCTTACATTGGTTCGAAAACCATCTGTGTAACAGATGTTGGCGTTATATGGCAGTGACCGTATGTAGTTTTTAATCCGATCTCTTGCCAATATCTTCACATCAAAGTGCCTGTCTAAATCTTTTGTTTTTGGCATACAATCCGAAATATGGTATGTATGCAGTTCAGCTTGTAATCTAGCAAGGATTTTAAGGTGACCGTTTAGATTGCCCGGCTTAAACCCTTCTGTGAGCTGCAATCTATGAACGTGGAGTGTTACAGTGTTACAATACCATTTTATCCCTTCAATATATCACATCAAACCGAATATTTCTATTGTACTGTTACGGGCATAAAAGACAGTCATACTTCAACTTCATAATTTCTTTACCGCACTCCCATGACATGTTACCTTGCGAAATACTCATTTTTTGATTATCAACATCTGCTGCCGCCTCTAACTTCGTATGCTAAAATCTGTCCAATGCAGTTAAAAATTGTATATCGTATTCTATAGAAGAAGGAAGGTTATCATCCAAAATTATTATCGCACAAAAAATGTGTTTTGTGACAAAGTTGTTATAACTAGAGTAAATATATAATAAATTCAACTAAAAATAACATTTTCTGGTGAAATAAAACTGTCCTGATGATAATATAATTAAAATAATTTTAAGAATGTGTCATACGCAGGTATTGTAAAAAAATATTATAATAATATATCTCTTGGTCAAATAGGTATAGAATATAATTCAAATTTGTCTCAAACTGCATTACTTTTAAATTTAAAACTACATGTTTAAATTTTGTGGGTTTTTTGTTATGTATCTTTGGAAGGTTGAATTTATAAGTTTAACCCAATTTATTTTTTGTTGATATTGTTATCACTTAAATAGTTTGTTACTGTCGAAATTGAACCAACAAAGCATTTACCTCACAATTTAAAACACGTCATTGTATTTTCCTTTATAACATAATGCTGTTGAGATTCGGTCAGAGTAAAATGCATTGAAGTCAACTCCTACAAATAGCTTAAAATTCTAAATACATAATTAGATTAGCTCTTCCTTTGTGAACATATAAGATTTTGGTAAATGAATCTGCAGCATAAGTAAAATCGTTCAGATATCTCGCGTTTCGAAATCTTAGTTAAATTTGTTTAGCATTTTGATAAGCAAAACATGACTTCAAATAATAACGAACATTTTTTGTTGACATTTATTATCACTGTAAACAGCTTTTATCTCTTTTAATTCAATTGTGAAGCACTTTCTGCCATAGCATTTTTTACTTTTATAATTTCAAAGTTCGTCGACTAATATATAATTAGAACCAACCAAATATCCATTATATTGTCACGTTTTTCTACCTTCCTCCGAATTGGCCTAATTCTCAACTCGATAAACTTTATTCCCAATTTTTTTTAGATTGATCACTGATTAGTAAACAAAAACACCAGGTTTTATTCAGTCTTCAACAACTTCAGTGTTTTAAAACAAGACAGCAGACTATTCCCGAGCTAGAAATTTCTTCAACTGCTTCAGGAACTACAACATCTGATTGAAGAAATATTCATTATAAATAATCACAGCGTTCAAAAATAATACACAAAATATTTCTATTAAATAACAATAAAAAAATTTTTTTTCATAATTCATATAATCACTTTACTTCTATTTGCACGATTTTATGCTCACGATACAACCGTTCAAATGTTGATGCGTGATGACAGTGATGTAAATGATTTTAGTTTTGTTATTGAAATAATGTTTAAGGTGCATTAAGGTTGAATACACTTTTTCCATTTTTTTACGGCGGCAGCAAAAGTAACATAACATGAGATAATGAGTTAATAAAAATATGTTGAACAAGACCAAAATATTTATTATTTTTTCAAACAAATTGTATATCTATGACAACAAAATAACACAAATATTTTGATTGGATTATGAAATTTTGAATTACTGTATAACTACGACAATAAAAAATAACAAATATTTCGATTGGATTATGAAATTTTGAATTGCAAGGTTGCTTTGATAAATAATTTAATTTTTTATATAATTTATGCAAATTAATATGTTTTTTACTTTTTTGGACGTAATAATGACGATACAATAGATAATATTTATAAAAAATTTAAAAGTTTAACGAAAAAATAGTGTATTTAATTCGGTGCTAAAGTGACTTTTTGTAGCCCTTTAGTAGCACGTAAAAAGTAGCACTTTCGTTCCTAATTAAATAGTATAATATTCTTTGATATTTGGTTATTTTTCAAATACGCAAAAAACTTGATTTACGCCAGTAATTGTTTATCATTTAACAATCTAAATTTCAGTCATAAAAATTTAGCGAGCTAATGATAACATTAATGAGGTTAGTAACTCAAACATTTCACAATCGGAGGAAAATTTGAACGACATTCACTCTATATGATGCTCAATAGTCAGATAAAGGACTTGATGAACCACAATTAATGACAACCCGGCTTTAAACGATATTCTGACCGGCATTATAAGCAAACCACACTTTGCTGTATTTATAAAACCAATTAGCTAACTCAAAACTCAGTCAGATCTGATTTAAAGTTCCAATAAACAAACCTGATTTACCTCTAAGTTCTTACATTGTGTCCTTTCAGATTAAAATCACGGCAAGTGATTTCAATGATCAAAGTCCAAAAATTAAAAGACAATTTTGACAAAAGGTACATAAGGTTAAGGTACAAATTATCTGTATCTATTACTTTTTCCCTCACAAAATAAGCCACTAACACACATCGAAAGAAAATTATAGGTGAACCGAAATCTAAATAATACACAGTTATATCCACAACTCAATGCATAAACGGAAATGACCACTAAAAACCCGAAAAAAAATATTGCGACGCTGATGCATAGGTTGACTTCACCACAGCTCTGGTAACATAGTATTCTGCATATATAGTGAGCTAATATCCATCAAATACTAATTAAACGCTAATCAATGTTATAGATTTCGGGTAGTTCTAATTATAAAAATATTAAAGAAAGCAGTAGTATCCCAACAATCATAAACTCTGTTATACGAGAAAAAAAATTTTTAACCGGAAGTGCCGAACCGGAAAATGGGATGCAGAACTGTTGTGAACCGTACTAACTAAATGCTTATGTACCAAGTTTCACCTAATTCGATTCCCACGTACAGGTGCTATTAAGATTTCAAAAAAACAGGTGCTCGAGGACCCCGCACCACTTTGTTCACTATCGCTCAAAATCAAATCAGTTCCTTGTCATACATATGTGCATTTTTTTCCAAAGTTTCCAGTTCAAAATTCATTCACGAACAAATGTGGTATGCTCCCAACAAATATTGAAAAAATAGTGATACAATAAACAGCTGCTCGGGAGGCCTCCAACCACTTATCCTAATATTGTCCAAAAACTAATCAGTTCTTTGTTATTTAGGTTTCCATCTTTTTCAAAGTATCATTAAAATTGATTAATTTATAAAATCTGTACGCTCCAAACAAACTTAAAAACGAAGTGTAAAAAGTCAGCAGTTGTATGTTTGACCTCCCGCCACCTTGATCAATGTGTCCCGAAAGATGATAATGATCTTCTCACACTAATTGAAACCTTCTTCATAAGATTCATCATGATCACTTCATTATTGTAAGTTGTAGTGTGCATAAAGACACTAAAAAAACTTCAAAAAATTACAAAAAAAAATTGTTTCCCGGAAGTGAAAAACCGGAAGTTGGGATGCCGAACGGTCTTGAGCCGTACTAAATATTTATGTATAAAGTTTCATCCAATTCGATTATCAGGTACAGATGTTATTGAGCTTTAAAAAACCAGGTGCTCGGGGATCCCCAACCACTTTGTTCACTATCGCTCAAAAACTAATCAGTTCCTTCCATACATATTTAAATCTTTTTCTAAAGTGTCATCAAAATTCATTCACGAGCGAATGTGGTATGCTCTCAACAAACATAAAAAGCATGGTGGAAAAAACTACCTGTTGTATGGTGGACCCCCAACACTTTATCCAATGCACTCCAAAAGCTGATAAAACCTTTCTCATATTACTTGAAAGCTTTTTCCAACGTTTCATGAAAATCGATCGGTAATTGTAGGCTAAAGTAGGGATAAACACCTGAAAAAATCATTTTAACCGGAAGTGACAAACCGGAAGTTGGTATGCAGAAATATTAGCTGTACTAAAACCTTATATACCATGTTTCCATAAGATCATAATCCGGGATTACAATTTATTTTAGATTTAAACGTAGAGGTGTTGGGGAGACCCCCCCCGACATTTTGTCCGAATTTGAAATGATTCCAGATCTTCCGTTTTCAAGTAAACCTGGATCATTTGCCAAAGTTTCATCAAGATCCTATGCAGGAATGTCACGCACCCTATCAAACAGTACACTGTTTGAAGAAATACCTAAAGTAACCAACTCCTCCCACTCTGTGGCGTGCTCTTTGGCTTTTCCGCTTACTACAATTTGTATAAATTTTTCAAATTTTCCATACTAACAATTATTTACTGCATTTTGTTTTTCACTGATTCATTCAATTTAAACATTGTCGACATTCATAAATCATTTATGTAATGCAATTAATAAAATTTCTATGCAACTTTAGAATTTTATTTTAATTATTTGAATTTTTGTCGTTTATATAAGTTTAATATAAAACGGGAAGTAAATAATTTACGATTTTTTTTACAAATATAACAAATAAATCGTAAAAACAGTTGATATATTTAGAAGCTTTTAAATGACGTAATTAAACTTTTAATTTAATTACAATATGTGTACTAAAAGTTCTTTGTTTATTATCTACATTAAAATGTTGCAGAAGCATTTTTAGATATATTAAATGTTTAATTAAATAACAGAAATTACTATTATAAATATTTTCTATTCTTTCGAAATTCTTTTATTATCGTCTCGTCTTATTGTCGTTGATTATATTTTTTGTTTTATTGCACAAATATTATTTTTATTCGCCTACATATTAAAGTGTTACTTTATTACTGTGATTTGCGGCTTTAAAGTATCACTTTTCAACTATTTATTTTGTTGTCATAGCTACGTCCAAAAAAGTAAAAAGCATTTGTATTTGTTTAAATTCTATGAAAAATAAAATTTTTTATCAAAGCAATCCTCAAATTCAAACTACACAATAATTTGGAAAAAATAATAAATATTTTGTCAAAGGTTACTTGTTCCACATATTTTTATTTTAAAATTTATGAAAATTTATAAGAATAAACAAAGTTTCTTAAAATATTTTGCTTGCGGCGAATAAAAAAATAGTATATGATGCACGGACGTAAGCTATTTTGGACTTAATGTGGATGCAAATCTCGGCTAGCGCCTCGATTTGCAAACTCCACATCCGTCCAAAATCTTTAGCTTTACGTCCTAGCATCATAATGTACTATTATTGACAGAGTAGTAAAATACAATACAGTTGTTTTAATTTTCATTCATAATTATGCTGTTATGTGTATTTAAATTTTAAACCAACTTGGGGTTATCTGACGTCTTACTGCGAATATTTATTCAAACTTGTATACATATTTTCACAATATTATATTACAACAACAATAAAATTTATAGTTTCTTTTAAAATATGTAAGTCAAAATACAAAATATACTTATAATTGCTATTAAAAAATATGATCTTCCATTGTATTTGGGGGGCTCCATGAAATAGCGCCGACTGTCATAGCGCCGTTTTAGGGTTCCGTTTTTTATACGGAACACTATTGGTGAGAGTAAAACGAGTTTTTCACATTATATCGATTATCTCGTAAACTATAAATGCTAGGGACTTGAAATTTGAGGTGCATATAAAACTAATCTGTCCACATGAAATGACGGATAGAAATAAAACTAAAGTGACTTTCGTTTGGTATACAGGGGTACGATGTGAGACCTTTGAGAAAATACATTTTTTTATAGATTCAAGTAGGGTATCATATGAAAGAACTTTATTTCAGTATTCCTTAAAAATTTATTTTGGAATTTTACCCCTCACCATTTTTTGTATAATTTTGAAAAATGACGTTTTTTTCGTGTTTTCTTACCTCGATTAGCTCCGAACGTTAGGTTCGAAAATTTTCAAATATACTTGGAATGATAGAAAAATTAGTACGTTTTTAATAAAAAATATATAAAACTGTCGTATTCTCATAATTCGATTTATTAAGGGGGTGGAAATGAGGGGGGTAAAAACACTATTTAAAATGTTTAGGGGACCCAAGCGAGTGGGGTGTCATTTGAAAGAGCGCCTAATTTAAAATTTGTTGCAATTTTTTTTAGAATTTTGCGGCGCACATTTTTTGAGTTATGGACAAAAAAGTGCAAAATTCAGACCGTTCCTTCCCCTACGTTTCGACACTGATTGACAGAAAAATTTGTAAAAATTCACAGAACTAGGAAATTCAGTAGATTTTGTATGAAAATTATACCAAAGTCTCAAATAATTATATTTCTGAGTGTTTAGGGGACCGGGTTAAAAAGGGTAAAAAAAAATCTTTTTTGACCCAAGCGAGTGGGGTGTCATTTGAAAAAGCGCTTAATTTAGACTTTTGTTGCAATGTTTTTTAGAATTTTGCGGTGCACAGTTTTTAAGTTATGGGCAAAAAGTGCAAAATTCAGATCGTTCCCCCCCCTACGTTTCGACACTGATTGACAGAAAAAATTGAAAAAATTCCCAGAGCTAGAAAATTTAATAGATTTTGTATGAAAATTATAGCGAGGTCTCAAATAATTATGTTTCTGTGTGTGGGGACTGGGGTAAAGAGGGTAAAAAAATATCTTTTTTGACCCAAGCGAATGGGGTGTCATTTGAAAGAGCTCCTAATTTAAAATTTATTGTAATTTTTTTTAGAATTTTGCGGTGCACAGTTTTTGAGTTATGGACAAAAAAGTGCAAAATTCAGACCGTTCCTTTTCTACGTTTCGACACTGATTGACAGAAAAATTTGAAAAATTCCACAGAGCTAGGAAATTTGGTAAATTTTGTACGAAAACTATAGCGAAGTCTCAAATAATTATATTTCTGTGTGTTTAGGGGACGGAGGTAGAGAGGGTAAAAAAAAACCTTTTTTGACCCAAGCGAGTGGGGTGTCATTGAAAGAAGACCTAATTTAGAAATCATTGCAATTTTTTTAGAACTTTGCGATGCACAGTTTTTGAGTTATTGTCAAAAAAGTGCAAAATTCAGATCGTTTCGCTCCCTACGTTTCGACGATGATTGACAGAAAAATTTGAAAAAATTCACAGAGATAGGAAAATTTGTAAATTTTGAATTAAAATCATAGCGAAGTCTCAAATAACTATATTTCTGTGTGTTTAGGGGATGGGTGTGGGGAGAGTAAAAAAGCCATTTTTGACCCAAGCGAGTGGGGTGTCATATGAAGGAGCACTTAATTTAAAAAACATTACAATTTTTTTTAGAACTTTGCGGTGCACAGTTTTTGTGTTATTGAAGATGATAATCCCTCTAAATTTCAACACTTGATTGACCGAAAAAATAATCAAATTTAAACCATTTACAAGCTGGTGTAATTGAATCTTTCTTGAGTTACCATAAACATCTATGAATGAGATTTAACCTAAAGAAACATTTTTTGAGTTATTTTTTATCAATGTAAATTTGATTGTAATTTACTATTGACATTTACGATTAAACTTTTATTTTGTTATGCGTCTATTGTCTGGAAATATAAAGACATAACACACATCTTTTTGTCAATAATTTTTGATATTGTGTTCTTTTACATTCACGGAACCCTTGACTAGCGAATTTTATTCGCACTTGTCTGACTTTTTTTTAATTAGTGCCGAGATTGATTTCATAAAGTAATTGACTTAGTGCCGAGATAAGACTCTCGGCACTAATTCAAGGGATATATAATTGACACGATAGGATTATGTTTTTTTAGACAGAGGGTTGTCGTTTGACTGGTTTGTTATACACTTCTCTTTAGCTTGACCAGCGCACACTCATTTTTCATCAGAAAAATCTTCACCTTCAAAAAACTCTGTTTTTGTAATTAAAAATAAAAAAATTAATGAAAAACTTAATACCAAAAATGCTGTGGAAAGAAGCGCCTGACTTTAATGCATAATACTACAGTTTTAATTTGTACTAACTTCCCCACCACTGATTGGGACAAAATTAATCTCTAATGCGACATGTTACACTTTAAACTATCCAGGTCGAGCAGACAACTGCTATGATCCGGTTACAGATCTACTTAACCAGGGTGACGATGTATTTAAAAAAGCTGCTGAAATCGTTAAACTTATTCGACCACGTGGTCGAATATATATATATTGACAAAAATGTCATCTTGTGGTTTGAAAAAAATAATCTGGTCACTTTACTGAATACAATCAGGGCGTGATCAAGGCCAGAAATGACAATCCCTATTAGGACAATCTGATGTGGGCCTATTCTGGGCCTGAATTAGAATAGCCTGTTATAGAGTTAACCTTATTTGAATATACCTGTCAATGATGTGGTTTTTCGTATTTTACCTGGTTGGGCAATCTGATCACAGCCTGATACAAAATGCCTTACTAGGGTTTGCCTTATTTAGTTTTATATGTCGATCAGGCCCTGATCCGACAATCCCAATCAGAGTCTGATTGGGAAAAAGCGTTACACTCATGATCAGAGCCCTATCAAACTAGGACAGTCCTTATCTGGGCCATATTTGAACGCTAACAAATTTCTACTCGGGAGTTTATAGCACTACGATGCGACACGCTATTAAAACATAAAATATAAGGAAATTGGTACTCCAGCGTTTTACGATTATTTTTTCTGCAGACCGTTGCCCAAGAACTCGCCATTTTGTTATACGCATATTATTCATGTTAGTAACACGTATATATGAATAAATAAAGATGAATAAAGCGAGCCAGAATGACTGAAGAACATTTAGCATCGTATTAAATTATTATTCCACCAAGCCAAAAACTAATACCAAAATTTGATTTAGCAAAAAAAACTGAATCAATAAATATATTTTTTATTCGCCTACATATTAAAGTGTTACTTTATTACTGTGATTTGCGGCTTTAAACTTTAAAGTATCACTTTTCAACTATTTATTTTGTTGTCATAGCTACGTCCAAAAAAGTAAAAAGCATTTGTATTTGTTTAAATTCTATGAAAAATAAAATTTTTTATCAAAGCAACCCTCAAATTCAAAATTTCATTATCCAATTAAAATAGCTGTTATCATTTGTTGTCATAGCTACACAATAATTTGGAACAAATAATAAATATTTTGTCAAAGGTTACTTGTTCCACATATTTTTATTTTAAAATTTATGAAAATTTATAATTTTAATTTAGAATAAACAACTTTTCTTAAAATATTTTGCTTGCGGCGAATAAAAAATAGTATATGATGCACGGACGTAAGCTTTTTTGGACTTAATGTGGGTGCAAATCTCGGCTAGCGCCTCGATTTGCAAACTTCACATCCGTCCAAAATCTTTAGCTTTACGTCCTAGCATCATAATGTACTATTTAAGAAGTAATAAATTTCTATATAAACATTTTTGTTTTGTTTTCTTTAACAAATTTAATTTTTGTTAAAAACGAAACGAAGAACATGTGGGCGGAACGCATAAGGCTTTGACAAATAATTTTCGAAAAATTTGAGCCGTATACCGAAATGAGTTTGACATGCCTGATGTAAGTGTTTTTGACATTAGTTTTAAGGCCACCACATCTAAATTACAATTGATTTCAAAGTTGAACGTTGTTTATAAGGATACGGGAAGCTTCAGAAATATGAAAAAAAAAGTCATGTAATAATGTTCTCGTGATTTTTAAATAACAATTTACAGAGGATTTTACTTCGGTCTGAAAGACCTAAGTATTACATTCATGAGCTCAAAGTGAAATTCTTACCCCCACTTTTTTTGACATTTCTCGACGTTTTAGGACCTCCTGGTTCTAAAAAAGCGAGAAAAAAAAATGTATGTCTGTCTGCCGGCCGGCCGGCCGGCCGTCATTACCTACGCTGCAGGGAAAACCGCTGGAGGGATTTCAAAAATTTCCGAATTTTCAAAAAATCCGAAAGGACGCTGTGTTCGATAACTGTACCGGAAGTGTGTCAAAAAAATCATTATGTGTGTCAAAAATAGCAAATTTTCATATTTTTGGCTTAAAAAACGTTCATTTTAAGTGATTACGAGTAGGAACATTAAATTTGGAGAAATCTTGATGGTCGGGATTGGTATGTGAGATCAAAAACTAGATTATTGCATTATAAGTTTGTCAAAAAAATGTTGTCAAGTGTGTCAGAAGAAAGATTTTTGTTTATTTTTTACCTAATTTTATGGAAAAAAATTAAAATTAATTTTCTTTGTTTGAAATGAAGTTTATTATTATTATTGAGAATTATGGCATTATAAGTTTGTCAAAAAAATGTTGTCAAGTGTGTCAAAAGAAAGGTTTTTATTTATTTTTTACCCAATTTTTTTAGAAAAAAATAAAATTAATAGTTCGTATGACATGATATATTATTATTATTATTGAGAATTATAGCATTATAAGTTTGTCAAAAAATGATGTCAAGTGTGTCAAAAATGATTTCATTTATTTTTTTAGCCAATTAAAAAAAATGTAGCTGTTTTTATGACGTAAATGTAATTTAAAATGAGATTGGACATGGAAATTTTTGAATTTGTTATAGTTTTTGAAATATTTTTGGAATTTTGAAAAAGTTTGTATTTTTGATTTTGTAATAATTTTTACAATATTTTTAGAATTTCGGCAAAAGTTTTAATTTTTGATTTTGTAAGAATTTTTGAAATATTTTTAGAATTTTGAAAAATTTTTAATTTTGATATTATTATAATTTTTGGAAGTTTGAAAAAAGTTTCAATTTATGATTTTGTAATAATTTTTGCAATATTTTTAGAATTTTGGAAAAAGTTTGTATTTTAAGAATTTTTGAAATATTATTGGAATTTAGAAAATATTTAAATATTTGATTTTATTCTAATATTTGGAATATTTTTGGCATTTTGAAAAAGTTTGATTTTATTTAATATAACAATATTTTTGGAATTTTGATTATAATTTTCCGGCAACGTATTGATGTTTCGTGTTAGTTTTGTAATAAATTTTTAAACAGAGATAAAAAATACTTGTACTTTAACAAAGAGTTATGTTTGATGTACATCGCTGCCCAAAACTAAAAACCATGTCTTCATAAAAGTTTTTTGCCGAAAACTATATCAAAATCCTTAACCCAGACCGAAGTCTTGATATCTCAGAGCTTGAGATTTCAACCCCTCCATATTTTGAAGTTATAATTTGTCTGATGATTAGATTATTTTTCTTACGTCTAAAAAACCTGCTCAGTTGCGCTTTGTGCAATTAAAGAAAGATGTTAGAATATATAGTGCTTAGAAGTTAATGATTGACTACAAGCTATCATTACCACAATTACTCAATTATATCATTAATACAATTACATGTTAATTTATACGTAATATTTTAGTGTCTCTGTTTTAAAAGAAACTTATAGAAGAGGTCATTTTGGTAATAAATTTTTTGTTATTGTTTTAAATTAATTGGCATGCAGTAGTTGGTAACAACTCCTTAAGTTATTTCATTTTCTAAATTAAAATAGAAGTTATGTCAGGAATAACGAAAGACCAACAAATATTATTTATGTTTTAGATTATAGGTATGATTGATATTTGTATATAAAGTTGGACAGTTTATTATAGTTGGACAAGTTGATAAAGTTATATAAAGTTGAATTGAGAGAAAGAGAGACGAAAAAACTGAGAGGCAAATAAACTAAGAGAGAAGACGAAATCTGGGTTTTTGGACACTACGGCTTTTGATTAAAATCGGTGTAGTGACCATAATTTATTAGTTGGTATTTGGAATTTCTCTCCCATATTTGTAGATATATCCATATAAAGTTTTCATTCAATGTCGCCGTTCTAGTTCAATTGTTAAAGCGCTAACCTTGTAACTCAAGGATGTCGTGCCGGGTTCGAGGCCACTTCTCATATACATTGTTCAGAAAGTATGTTTTGAGACCTGATCGTTAATTATTCATTCTGAATGTACAGTAAAAGAAAACGTTTAACATTGGTATCGGGATATTCAAAACTATAAATCGAAGCCTTTTCAATCCCCGAGCTGGAATTGAGATAAGACGTTGTGACGAATTTTTCGCTTTTCAAAACAATTTTTCAATTCAGTTGAATACGTTCAGTTAATTCTATTGGCTTATAATTTCATTCATGATTCGATTAAATATAATATGCAACAAATATTATTGAAAAAAATGTAACAAAGTAACTAGTGGGAGGGGGGTGTGACCTTAGAGGTCATGCCAAGAAAAATAACCAGTTGTCAAAACACCTAGATAAGGTATATTCTGACACACCAAACTTACTTTACGGTCTATTTTGGGACTGTAAGTTTCAATAAAAAGATTTAACTGACCCAAAAATGTGTTTAATAGAACATAAATCAAAATAAAAATAAAAAAATTGTGATGCTCTGGAGTGGGAGTTGGGAGTTTTAAGGTTAAACATACGCATTACTAAAATTCATTTATTACCTTAAATTTGATAATTCGATCCTAAACTAAAACCTAATTTTACTATTGAAAAGTTTTGATTCATCCGAATGTTTTAAATATTATGTCAATTTTTAGTAGAAATAGTTTTTTGGCCCGATTGTTTTCCGTAAGATGACCATAATATAATTTAAAAAGTATTCAAACTAATAAAATATAAAATAACTGTAAAAATTAGAACTCAAGCATTTTACTATACGGAACGTGGTTAAAAAATGTTTAAAGAAATTCTGGAGAGAAGAACTAAGCATCCAAACCGCGTTAGGTTCCCTCTTCCCTTCGAGGCCTTCGAAAACATAATGACTTAGAATATTTTAATTTTTAACTTTATTTAATCATCAACAAGAATAAATCGATGATACGCACAAGTGTAAACTCACATAGCAATAAACTCTTAAAGGTTTAACATCAACGAAGGAGTGTCACTTTTTTTGGCGACTGAAGGCAATAGTAAATATTGAAATGTGTGTAATATTGACAAAAATAACATTTTAATTATATTGTAATTTTTAAAATTATGTATTTAATACAAAATTCAATTCAATGAAACATATTTCATAGATTGCCATTTGAGGTGGTTGAACTGTTAGTCAAAAATTAGAAAATCAGGAAATAGATTTATATATAGAAAATGCGGGTTGTTAAACTTATATTAATTATTTATAAATATTCTTATGAATTATTTGCGTCTGTTAAACATGTTTACCAGGTCGGAATGCCCGCAAGATTGTATGTTTTTGAATTTGTATAAGTGATTAGTTATAGTCCCTGGGCCCATGCCGATTTCATTTGCTGATTACCACATATTTTATACTTCATGAGTCGCCTGACTTTGACGAGTCTGAAAACTTTTGTTCTGCCATTTTCCTCGATTCGGCCGCATTTTCGTTCAGCAACCGCCGAAAAATACCGATTGCCCGCGATCTTGTAAATTTGCTACCACACCCTTTTTTGTCTATGGGAAGGGGGGTGGAAATTTGTTTTATAAAACGAGGGTAGCTTTATCCCCTTTAACCCAAACGCCAAAATGTCAATTGTCAGACTCGACAATAGGAGACAAATTTTTGTCGGACAAGGTTACCCTCGTTTTCTAAAACAAATTCCCACCCCCCATAGTAAAAAAAAATTGTGGTAGCAAATTTACAAGATCGCGAACAATCGGCATTTTTCGGAGTTTACCGAACGAAAAAGCGGCCGAATCAAGGAAAATAGTAAAACAAAAGCTTTCGGATTCGCCAAGGACAGGTGTCTCACGTAGAATAAAATATGTGGTAATCATCAAATGATATCGGCGTAGGTCCAGGGACTATTAATCTCGAAAATCATAATCAAAATCTCGAAATCAAAAAATATTCTCATAGAAAAATGCATCTCACTTCCAATTATTACAACCGTTTCTTCGGTAAAACTACGTCATGTTCATTTAAACCACGAAAGCAAGGTAATTCTTGTTAAATAAAAACTATTAATAGCAAATATTTTTTATGAATTGAACAATTGGAACTTTCGATCTTGTTTGACCAACAGATCCCACAACAAAATGCGTTCTGAGCTGTTGATGGACGCAAATCCTAAAAATACAATCACATAATAAAATATGTATAGACCAATATTTCATAAAAAGATGGTAATTTTTTCATAAAATTTTTTTAGATTTAAAGCAGAGTCAAAATTTTGACTTATTGCGTCATAAGACGATATGGTGAACGTGCGGTCCGACCAGACCTAGTAACAAAGGTTTGAGGTTGTAAGTTAAATCGCACTGTTTTTTTAATTTTGATCGGAGTGCTCGAAATTAAAATTGAAGAAGGATTGGAGTTAGAGATATGATCCTGTTTCGTAGAATACGAAACAGGTATCGAAGAACAGTGCTGAGGAGAACTAGTTATTATCGGTGAATGGTTGATCAGTCTGTCGATACTAACTTTAACCATTCTTCCTCTAATATCTATAGCGAAAATTTTGTCATCATGATTGATGACGAGATAGGGTCCATCGTAGGGTTGTTGCAACGACCTTCGGAACGTGTCTACTCTGAAGAAAACGTGTGAGAAGGTTTTCAAATCGTTAAAAACAAAAACGATATCATTCGAGTGATGAGAAGAAGTAACAGGTCGTAGATTGTTGAACCAAGATCCATACACTAATTCCGCGGAGATAGATTTAAAATCTTCCCGAAAAGCTGTACGCAGTCCAAGAAGTATAGTAGGGAGAGTACGTGTCCAATCTTGTCGATCATGACACATTATGGCCGCTTTCAATGTTCGATGAAAACGTTCGATCATGCCATTACATTTAGGATTATAAGCTGTGGTTCGTCGATGTTCGAAACCTAATAGCTTTGAAAGTTCAGAATATAATTGCGATTCAAATTGTGATCCTCGATCGGTCACAATGAAATTTGGAACCCCAAAGCGAGATATCCACCCAGAATAAACAGCAGTGGCTACAGTTGCAGACGTAATTTCTGAAATCGGGATTGCTTCGTGCCATCTTGTGTATCTATCAATCAGAGTTACACAATACCGTAGTCCTGCTGATGAAGGCATCGGTCCAATAATATCTAAATGAACTTCGGAAAATCGTTTTGAAGTTGAAGAATAATTAGATAGAGGAGATCGAGTGTGCCGAGAAATTTTCGATTTCTGACACTGTAAACAGGTTCGAGTCATTTCCCGGACATCTTTTTTTATTGACGGCCAGACCACGGCGTCAGTCAGTAATTTAATAGAAGAATTGATTCCGGGATGAGAAATGTTGTGCGTTTGTACGAAAACGCTTTGACGAAACTGTTTTGGAATAAATGGACGTAGTTTCCTCGTTGAAACGTCACAATAAATAAATTTGTTAGAGTGAAAGGATAGAGGAAACTGTTGGAATTTAAGCGTCGTGCTGTTTTCCGAAAGTAGTTCCTTCAACTCTGAATCATTAACTTGAGCATCAGCAATTGCCGAATAGTCGATGCTCTCGAGTAGTTGGATATGATCAATGCGTGACAAGGCGTCAGCAACAACATTGTTAATTCCAGAAATATGTCGTATGACAGTTGTAAACTGGCTGATAAAATCCAGATGTCTAAATTGTCTAGGACTAGCCTTGTCTGGATTTTGCGACAGTGCATAAGTTAAAGGTTTATGATACGTGAATAGGATAAAATTTCGTCCTTCTAGAAGGTAACGAAAGTGTTTAATGGCTAAATAAGCTGCCAAAAGTTCACGATCATAAGCGCTGTAGCGCTGTTGAGTTTCGGTTAGTCTAACCGAAAAGAAATTGAGAGGCTGCCATAAATCGGTGACCAGTTGCTGAACGACAGCACCAACTGCTTTGTCGGAAGCGTCGACCATAATAGCGAGTTAGGCATCTAGAGAAGGATGAGCGAGCATCGTAGCATCGCTGAGTTGCTTTTTACAATTTGTAAGAGCTTGAAGAGAAGATTCCGACCAGTTAATAGGTCGTTTGTCGTTCTTCTTTGAGGCTTTTAAGAAATCATTTGAAATGGCTTGATCACCGGCAGCGTGAGGAATGAAACGTCGATAAAAATTGATCATTTCGAGAAACCTACGTAGTTGTTTGACCTTTCGTTGTTTTAATGCCGTTAGAATCGATGGTATGACCTAAGAAATTTATTTCGTGCTGTGCGAAGTTGCACTTGTTAAGGTTAATGATCATAACAGCATCTTGCAATTTTTGAAAGATGACCTTATGTCCTAAGTGTTCGACATAGGACTTAGATGCGACAAGTAGGTCGTCTAAATAGACGAAGCAGAAATCTTAATCACGTAAAATGGTGTGCATGTGTCGCTGAAACGTTTGACCAGCGTTTCTTAAACCGAATCCCATTCGGGTGAACTCGAAAAGTCCGAATGGTGTAGAGATAGCTGTCTTAGGAATATCAGACGGCTCAATAGGAGTTTGGTGGTAAGCTCGCACTAGTCGATAGTCGAGAAAATAGTGCAACCTGCAAGTTGTTGGAAAAAAATCCTAAAAAAAAGGAATGTTGTAGTTGTCGGTGACTGTGACTTTATTTAAGCCACGGCAATCACCGCAAACACGAATACCACCTGTTTTTTTTTCGACCAAGTGAAGTGGACTGGACCATTGACTACTAGAGGGTCTGCAGATTCCTTGTTCTAGCATATAGTCAAATTCAGTCTTTGCAGCTTTAATTTAAGTTTGTCAGCTGCTAGTCTGCGAGTTTTGCAGGAGCTGGTGGTCCAGTTAAAATATCAGACAGTGGGTCGATATTTCGTTTCTATTTAATATCAACCAGAATACCGTATTTGTTCAAAAAGTCAGCGCTAACTATCGGAACAGAGACACTGGCGATGCTGAAAGAGTGAACGAATAAACGTCGAAGACCCAAACTCAACGTTAAAGTTTTCGTCCCATAAGTAGACACGGTAGTAGAATTTTCTGCAATAAGAGTAACGTCTGATTTCACGCTGATTTTCTGAGCGGAAGTAGCTGGAATTACCGATACCTTGGCACCGGTATCAATAAAAAATTTAAGGTTAGTGATGGTATCATAAACCATCAAACGGTAATTATTGTGGCTGTCACCGCATTCCACTAAATGCGGTGAGCCATTTAGTTTTTTGAGTTGGAAGAGAATGTTGAATATCGGGAACATTCAGGATGGCATTTTTGGGCAAGGTCACCGAATCGATGGTGATAGAAACAAATGCCCTGAAAAATTTGTGGAGGTCTTGAGTTTAATCGCCATCTGCGATCGTTACCTCTAGAGAGAGTTCTAGATCTTGATCTAGAAGAGTTTGATAATGTTGGGCTAATTGCCGATAATTGAATTTTCAGCTTTTTATTTTGCAGTTCTAAATTTTTAAATTGCTGTTGCAATAAACAGATTTCCAAATTTGATTTAGCAGAATTATCATTAGAAGATTCAATTTGTTGCGAAGGTTGTGCAGCTTGCAAAATTGATGGAGTCATCAAATCACTGAATACAGCATCTGCAGTGACGGCTACAGCGTCAAGAATGTCATTACTAGGAGCAATGACGGTTTTCACGAGAGGAGGAAGTTTTACGCTCCATAGAACTCTCGGTGTGTCATCAGTAAAATTTTGTTTAGCTTCACTTCGCATTGCTTGCAACCATTCGGATGGGTGTTTATCGCCAAGATCCATCCCGCGGAGCACGGTACGAATGCGGTCAGTGTTAGATTATTCTAACCGAGTGAGAATTGCTTGTTTGATTGAACTAAATTTGAACTTTAGACTCGTGACTCGATCGCTCCTAAATTGAGCTTCGAGCGTTAAAAACCATAAATCGAATTGAGTATGCCAAAAGAGAGTAGGATTAAAACCTACGACATTAATATCGTTGTCGCTTAGGTATAGGTATAGCATTACTGCTACAAGGTGCTTGATCGTCGTTATTAGGAGAAATTGGATTTTGGGTAGCTAGTGCTACAGCTCGTGCAATCGCGTCATTCAGTTCGCGTTGAGAAAACATTTTAGGGGTCTTCTCAGGTACTGGAGGAACCGCGTCAACCATTTAAAAAATATTTACCTTCTTTAATTTTCATAATAGGTAGCTGATGGCCATAAAACCCGTTGATAGCGTTGATATTATTAAAATGTATTAGAAAATTTCTTGAGTTTTAAAACCCTTAATTTCCTTCAAAATTCAAAATCTGCTCTGTTAGATAATATTAATAATAATAATAAAACAATAGAAATAACAATCAAAACAATAAATAATGATAATAATAAGTAAAATAGTTCGCGTAGATATTTGTTACTTGAATAAACGTAAATCCATTCCTTTTTCGATTAAAGCTAGTAGTATTTCTTGCTTTATTGATTATCCTATATTTAATCTTCGTGTTGACCACGTCGGGGTCACCAAATCTATAGTTAATTAAATATCTTGCAACTAGAAGATCCAAATTATACTTTTCTTTATGTGGTAACATATAGCCACATAAACATAATCTATATATATACTATAGACCTTATTTAACAAATAACTTTCAGTTGAACTTGACCTTTATAATAATGTCAATCAGTTATATTAATAATTTGTTAATGACATGACGTTCAATATCAACATCTTAAAACTTCTTTCCAATGAATCCAAAAATCACACAGACAACATTTGTATTAGATGTATCATGTATATATATTCATACCAATAATAAAAATTCTACTGATCTATTTTGGTCAAATAATACATTCAATTTTTAACCAGCTTGAATAACATTTAATATATCGAAACTTGATTAATAAAGAAAAAACTAAGAAAGTATCGACTTTTAAAAGAGAATCTTGAAAATCTTATTATGGAAAAAAAACTAATTGTTTTTTTAATTATTTCAAAAGCTACTTTGTTTTAAAAAAGTAATTTAAATTTTTAGTTTGACGATACGCCACAACTACACGAAATGTTCTTTAAAAAACAAAATTTGGAAAATTAAGCAAACCTTAAAAATAAATTCACCCGAAAAATGATTCTGGTTGTTGTTATTCTAGATTTCGAGAAGATAAGAGTAACGAACCATTTCATATTATTTTAATTTTAAATACATGCGAATAAAGATATTATTAAGACATTTTTCACTATAGAGTTTGATCAGTTGAATATAATGATAATAATTTGTAAGAATACCATTTACGTTAATGTGCAATTAATACTTAAAATATGAAGGGGCTGAAATCTTACAGCTCTGAGATATCAAGACTTCGGTTTGGGTTGAGGATTTTGATATAGTTTTCGGCAAAACACTTTTATGAAGACATTGTTTTTAGTTTTGGCTAGCGATGTATATCAAACATAAAACTCTTTGTAAAAGTAAAAGTACAAGTATTTTTTATCTCTGTTTAGAAATTTATTACAAAACTAACACGAAACATCAATACGTTGCCGGAAAATTACAGCAGATCATAAATTAACATACTTTAGTGAAAAGATGATTACAATCAGCAAACTACTCAAAAACCTCTCCATTTAGCGTTTCGAAAAAATATTACAAAATCACAAATTCATATTTCTTTCAAAATTCCAAAAATATTGTAAAAATTAAATAAAATCAAACTTTTTTCAAAATTCTAAAAATATTGCCAAAATTATTACAAAATCAAAAATACAAACTTTTTTCAAAATTCCAAAAATATTTCAAAAACTATAACAAATTCAAAAATTTCATGTCCAATTTCATGTTCAATTATATTTACGTCATACAAACAGCTAAATTTTTTTTCCAAAAAATTGGCGATTTTTTTGACAAACATCCGGTACAGCTATCGATTACATCGTCCTTTCGGACCTGTCCATAGAGTATACCTATTTTTAGAAAAAAAAATTTTTGAAATCCGTCCAGCGGTTTTCTAGATTTCATTTTCACAGACATACATTTTTTTTTGTCTTTTTAGAATCAGTAAAACGTCGAGAAATGCCAAAAAAGTGGGGGTAAGAATTTCACTTTTGGCTCATGAATGTAATACTTAGGTCTTTCAGACCGACTAAGTACTAACAAAAAAGTTTACCATAAATTTTCACTAGTTCAAACAAAAATATATGACCTAAATCTCAAAGGCAATTGTTATAACAATTTATCAGCCTTACACGGTCAATGCAGTAAAGGCAATTAAACATAATGCTAAACATAAAAGAATCACTTTCTATCATCCATTCACCATACACTCCCATCCTATTCGATTATCAGAAATAAATGAAAAAAAATTAAAATAAGTTCAATGATTAAAATTCGTTCACCCTAACATTGAATTAATTGGGAATTCACAATAAATTTATATGCTCAGTATATAAGTTATATCAAAATCCATATAAATCGAAACAGCCTCAGGTGAGGCGAGGCTATGATTTAAAAATTATACCACAAAAACCACAAATTTAATTTTAATTAATCATAAAAAAAATATTCTATGTTGATCGTTGTTGGTTCTGTTGCACAGATAATTTATTCAATAATGCGCAACAAGGTTGTTTACATAGATTAACTTTCTTGGTTATTTGTATTGTATACTTTTCATTCAAAAGAAAAGAAAATTTGCAGCATTCACTTATTACAAGGGGTTGATAACTTATTAGCCTTAAAACATATATAGTTGTTTTTGATTTAGAATTTCCGTTTTTTGTCGCTGAAATAAAAAGTTTCATGTTCAATTGTTCCCACTGATTTGAGGGTAATCACCTATTTATCAATCAACCCTCATGTTTCTAATTTCTTATTTTTCAACTCAAACTGAAAAAAAAAACTGTCAACTTGACCTAAAAATACCGCGTAGAAGTACCAAACCAATGTTATAAATCGATATAATTTTTTCTATTAATAAAATTCTAATTTCAAAACTTGTTGTTATCGATACCAGTAATACTAGTTGAAATTTATTAATCCCACATTTGTTTTTTTTTTTCACATGACAATGATCTTGTTCATGATCATTTAAATCGGAAAAAAATATATATGATAAATGAGATAGGTCAGTTTCCTTGGAATATTTGATTACAGTTGATGATTTAAATTTAAGTTGGTTTATTTTGAGAGACTTGCAAGATTTATTTGTGAGCAAAATAAATGATCTTTTTATATTTGTGGTGGATTGAGTTTCGTTTAAACTTTTTTTATCGGAGTGATAGATTGATTGGATTCACAAAAATTAAAACCCAGCCCACAATTAAATACTTTTAATGTTTAAAGGACGTTAATCCGGCTAAAATTTGGGTCAAACAATTTTTATCATTTCCCTTTGTGTTTTTAAATTTAATCAATGGAATTTCATCAATGGAATCATTCAATATATATCAGACATAATTTGCCATTGGTTATCGCGGTTGTAAATTAAATTTATTATAATTGTAGACAAATTAATATCTTGTCATTAAAACAAGTAGATAAGGCACATAATTTGGAACTAATTACAAAACTTTCTTAAATATCAAAACCATAAAATATCAGAGCTCGTATGGTCTAATTTTTTTAACTAACCGTAAATTTTGTTCTTGACTTCCTTTGTTGCGGAAGACGTAGAAAAAGGCTTTTGGATGAAAGGATCGATCAAAATTTTATGTTAACAATTAATACATGCATAACAAAATATATAAACAAATCGATAAAATTACTATAGAATCTTTTTTCATGAATTTGCTTACGAATCATTTAGATACGACAATTAAATTTATTAGCAAGTCAACTTAAATGTTATTCAATTTACATTATATTAATGATTTTTAGCTAGTTGATGTTAGTTGATTTAACGGTTTCGTGATGAGGAAATGCTACTAAGCGTAATTTTCACTATTTAATAACAATGTCATTGACAAAAAAGTTTTTCTACATTCACATTATTTAGTTTGAAGGTAATGTGAAGTTTTTGGAAAGCTCAATTTTTGAAAGTGATTTTTTACAAACGGAAATTACTTCTTACCATCGGGTCTTTTAATTAAGATTATCATTATACAGTTTTGTTCTATTATAGGATGAGAAATTTTACTTATTTGACAATATTATAATATTTTTATATATTTCTTTTTTTTTTGAGGAGGATTCTTCCTAAGCACATACATGTGAACCATTAACTAGCATGTAAGAGTAGAGTTTCTGCTCTAGAAATCCGGTCTCGAGATTCTCGAGAAAGAATTGTAATTTTGAACTCTCGAATTCTCGAGAAATGATATTTCCACATTTTCGAGATTCTCATTTCTCGAGAAAAATTGTCGAGAATCTCGAGAGTTAACAAACCATCATAAATCATTCAATACTGTTATTTTGAGTATTTTTTACTAAACAAAAATTGTTAATGTTAGAGATTGATCACTTTCTGGTTGTTAAATCTAGATGTCGATGCAAACAGTAATACTGTGGCGAACATCAAAACTAAATTCATTTCTCAAAAAGTATTTAAAATTTAGTAGGCGATGATTTCGTTAACATTTATTAAAAAAAACAAAAAATATTTTTTTGTTATTCAGATTTTGTTTTTTTCATATAACAGGTCGTTCAATAAGTCCGTAGGATAAGTAAGAAAAAAACAACATTTTGACAAAACTCGATTTTTTTATTCAACATAGTTGCCTTCGAGGACGATACAACGAGTATAGCGATTTTCCAACTTTTCTATACCACTTTTATAGTACGATTTCTCTTTCTCGTCAAAATAGGCCTTAGTTTCAGCGATTACTTCATCATTGGACTTAAATTTCTTTCCAGCAAGCATTCTCTTGAGATCTGAAAACAGGAAAAAGTCGCTGGGGGCTAAATCTTGAGAATATGGTGGGTGGGTAAGCAATTCAAAGCCCAATTCATTCAATTTTGCCATCGCTTTCATCGATCTGTGACACGGTGCATTATCTTGGTGAAACAACACTTTTTTCTTTTGCAAATGTGGCCGTTTCTTTGCGATTTCAGCCTTCAATCGATCCAAAAGTTCACAGTAATACTCGCTGTTGATGGTGGTTCCTTTTTGGAGATATTCGATGAATATTATTCCGTTCGTATCCCAAAATACAGACGCCATCACCTTACCGGCCGACTGTTGCGTCTTTGCTCGCTTTGAATTCGGTTCGTCGACTGCTGTCCACTCAGCTGACTGTCTTTTGGATTCTGGTGTGTAATTGTGAAGCCATGTCTCATCCATTGTCACATATCTACGATAGAATTCCCTTTTATTGCGGTTTAATAGCGCCAAAGACTCCTCTGAAGCATCGATTCGTTGTTGTTTTTTGGCGACTGTGAGCTCACGCGGCAGCCAATTTGCACAGAGCCTTCGCATACCCAAATATTCGTGTAAAATGGTAAAAACACTACCATTTGCTACCTTTACAATGTCAGCTAGCTCATGCACCTTCAATTTGCGATCGTTCATAACCAATTTGTGGATTTTTTTGATGTTTTCTGGAATAACAGCCTTATTTGGGTGTCCACTGCGCTCTGCATCTTTTGTGCTGGTACGACCACATTTAAATTCAGCCATCCACTTCTCTACCATTTGTCTCGATGGAGCTTGGATAATGTTTATCAAGCCATTGTTTGGTTTCCACTGTATTTTTTTTCATCAAAAAGCAATGCTTTATTAAAATTTGAAATTCACTTTTTTCCATTTTTTTTCAAAAACAAAAGTTGCTTCACCCAAAATGCTATAACTCACGAATAAATAGTCAGATTGCTGTCAAATTTATACACGTATCGTTTGAAGGTTAGTACTAAATAAAAATCATATGGAAAAAATTCTAGTAACGCCATCTTTGTGTCATCCTACGGACTTATTGAATGACCTAGTAGTTTCGAGTTCTTAATTTTCGTGTTAAATTAAAAATGTAATTCTCTATGTAAATTATATATCATCGCCTCGCCATCAATTTGATTAATACAATAAGACAAATTTCATGTAACTTGTATAATCTATTTATAAATACAATTAAACTCTAAAATGTTATTGTGTTTTGAGAGAATTTAATTTATATTTGTGCTACTTAATAATAGTTCAAAATCATTAGTGAATGTGGAAGCTACTGAACCTGAAGATTGTGGAAATAAATTTAATTCATCATATGGTTGATACAACAACATTTATTCTGCTGCCTTTTGTGTTTACTTTACGTGAACATTATAATTGTTAAATCATAATAAAGATTCAGCTTAATCAACGCATTCAAAGTAACTCATTATATTGGATGTAACATCTCCAACATCTCGTATCATCTTATTCATCTCCTGGAGAATTCAACGCAACTAGCAGCCAGCCTTTATATTAAAATCTACCTCCACTCAACACAGTATCATCTAAAATACCTAATACGAATTTAGGATGATATTATTATTTATTATAATACATATTGGGAAAACATATTTTTATTTCTATGCTAAAATAACCTAAGATCATCAAAATGAAGGCTTTTAATCTAAAGTTTATCATAGCAATTGATGAATGGACAAACTTCCACAAGCGTAGTTATTTGGACGTAAATTTGTATTATATTAATGGGAAATCGGAAAACCTAGGATTGATGTGAATTGAAGGTTCATATCCAGCTGAAAAAGCCTACGAAAATTACGTGCCAGATATTGTTTTCACTACAAGCGATGAGCCAGTGTAATGTTGAAATACGGCAAAATATCTCCAGCTTTCCAACAGTTATGTTGCAGTCATGGGAAACACCTAACGAAAATGTCAGTATTTTATAAAGAAAATGAAACCAGTTAAAAAATCAGTGAAAGTGAAGCTTCCAACAGTCATTCCGATTCAGTTCTACAACAAAATGAAGTTTTAGCTGACAATTTAGTATTAAATCAAAATATGAAAATACGAAAAACTAGGGTAATTGTAAAACTATTTAAAACTCACCAGTGCGCAATGCTATTTTGCAAAATTATATAAAAAAATTAAATGGAGAGAAAAACGAGTTGCCATTACTCCTGGATTACAAAACTAAACCAAATTCTATTGAAACCAGGATATAACGGTTTTTACCAGTCAAACCAGCAGTTTAAAAAACTTTAAATCTTCCAAATTTAAATCATTTTTGGAGTACTAAATAAGATGATGTTGAGTGCCATTGGTTCCACAAAATCAATTAAAGCTTTCAACCTCAGGCTGTCTCATTATTATCTGCAGAGGGAATCCTAAAACTTCTATTCAAATCTCTTCGGAAAAACAGTTCAGAAATAAGCTTTAAATTTTTAATTGAAATACAATCTCAAATTTTTAAAGGAAGAAATAACTCAATAAATTCGTTATTAAAATTTCTTCACAATCCAAAGTCAGTTAGTCAACCCGAGCAAAAAGATTTTTTTTCTATTTGCTCTAAAAGCGAAATTATAAAAACTACAAAAAAATTTTCTCGAAGATTATTTAAAGATCCAGAAATTGATTCTTCTAATTACAATGAAAGCATTACATATTTCGACGAATGACATCAACGAAAGTGAAGAGCTTATATACAGCCATCGGACTCAGAATTAGAGGAAAAGGGTTGCGTTGAGTTAAATTTAGAAGTATTTGTGAGAGTTTGAGAATGCAGTCAACAATAAATGACAACTACCGCTCACTATCCAAGGAAATGAATATATTTGAAGCTACTGGTAAGATCACTATCAATTCAGAACTTCTACAAAACGCTCTAATTTTGATAAAACCTAAATACACTGAAAACGAGAGAAATTTTTCTGTATCTGGAAATTTTGACAGTAAACGGAGAGCTACTGTTTTTGTTAAAATTAATATTTAATAATTCTCGAGAATCTCGAGAAATTCAAATGATTCTTCCCAATTTCTCGAGAAACTCAAACGCTGATAAACTCGAGATTCTCGAATCTCGAGATTCATAAAAGGTCGAGAAATCAGAAACTCTATGTAAGAGTGTCCGATTTTTTGCAGACTAAACCCTAACCCCCATATCTGGGCAGTGTCAATCACGGAATTAGCATTAATTTAGCAATTTGTTATCTTTACGCCGAGAGCACTGTCCATTGCACACCTTGGATTTCACACACGAAAAAGATGTAGGAGGCATTATCCTCTTCCTTCTTGGATTGATCGGATACGCTGTTATTACGTATACCAAACCTATGCAAATACGATTTGAAACAGCCGCATGTCCCTTCAGCGCCTGCGTTGTGTAAAGTCCTCTCCTCCATGTTTCCTCCTCAGCCATACCCTTATATTTGGTATAAGACGAAACGTTCAACGCCATGACGTGCCACTCTCCCAACATTCCTCCCAAGTCCCATTTATCGAGCACTAAGCTCCTTGCCACTGCTCTGGCTTGACTTGCACTTACAAACGATTTTTGCGATTTGGCGAACAATTCTCTTCTTTCTGCATCCAGTAGATCAAACGATGGCTTACCGACTAATACGAGAATTGCGGTGTCCAAGGTGTCCTTCTTTATGCTAATGTTATATCTTTGTACTGATAAAATTACTTCAATTCGTCACAAGCGTAGCTTTTTTTTGTGGATTGCTATTTGCAGACCCTTTTAGTCCAGCCATTTTAACCCTCTCCAGACAGTCCGTATCTGCGAATCTGCAGTATGCCCGGATGAACTGATAGAGTCAGCTAAACCTACTAACTTTGACTCATGAGTTTACTGTCATGATTAGCTAGCTCAGAACTCAATTTGGAACTTTGCGGAACGCCACATGGCATCCTTCCTCTATTCGAAAATCTTTATCCTCGAATTGTCACTAAGGTAGTCTTCGACCATGTTAACGAGATACTCTGGGATTTTTCAGTTCCTCAAAGCTTCAGCTATGTCTTTCCATCTAATCGAGTCGAAAGCGTTTTATAAAGTATATTGAGACCAGCGCGGTGAATCATTTTCCTTTATCTTTTCCCTGTTTTGCTGCTTTAACGGTTACTATCTCTTGTATGACATGCGCAATAGATCATTCTTTCGTGAATCCGAACTGGTTCCTAGTGAGGCCACCTTGTTTCTGGTTGGATGGTTCTCCAGTCTTTGGAGAATTAGACCTTCCAAAACTTTACCAATGGTGTCTATTATGATGTAAGATTATGTTTGATCAACAGGTTTCTGCCAATTCCTTAACAATACTATAGTTTCTGCGTTTTTCACTGAGCTTTGGAGCACGGAGCACGGAGAGCACGGAGCATAGTTGTTCCTTTAGTCCCGATTTTGCGAAGCTCTTGTTCTGTGAACAGCCATATTCCTTAACAGCATTAGACTTGTGTATATGCGGTAATTGGATGTTTTGGAAATAAATCTCCAATAATCTTTTTAATGTGGTTTAACTCCAGGCTATTTTGTCTCCTGCCGGCTTTTTCCTAACGATCCTGTAAGCAAATCCTCACGTGTCATTTTCTACCTCTCGCAAAATTGCTCCCAGTAGCATTTCATGCTCTGTTTTATTAACTTTTGATTTTTGTTCTCTTGGGATCTAGACCATCTCCTTCTGCTTACATTACAAAGTGCTCGGTGTTGTACTATTTCTGTTGTCCACCAAAAAGGGTGTTCGGTTGGGTTTTCTTGGCATTGATGCGTTGAAGCTTCAGTCAACATTTTTTTATGTTTCTCACAAATAACTCAACCCATATCCGCGATGATTTTGGCTTCTCTTAAGTAGTTTACAAACTAGTTTTTATACAGTTATTTTGAGTTCTAGCCTGAGTTCTTCTTATCCTGGTTGACCTGCATTAATTTCTGAGTTTCATCGTATTTCATCTGAACGATTCTTTACACATGTGGTCGCTCAGAAATTCTATATACATGTGGTCGCTCAGTGCATCTAATATTTTTCAATCTTTGATCTTATTTGCTATGGTTGACAAGGTCGGTAACTGCCATAAATTGAAAGACAATGTCTCCTTTTCTATCAGTCCTAAGCACTCCCGAAGCAGGTGATAGTAATAAGCCACCCATAGCACCCATAGTAATAAGCTCCTTCTGTGATGCCTTTATGATTAATTTTAGGCGTTCATATCTTTCTTGAATTTTGCAAATTAAGGGTAAGTTTCAAGCATGCATATTGGCCAAACCATTAAAAAGCCTGCAGGTTATGTTGTCAGGATTTTCTTCAACAGCTTCTCCTAGACTCCTCTTCAATATTCGCCGATTTTTCGATGTCACTAATTTCGATAGTAGCCATCTTGGCAAGACCCGTGACTGCAGTTTTATTCTTGATTGACTCCGTCAAAACATGGCTGAATCTCGTTGAATCTTCGGTCGCAAGAACCAGCAGTAGTTCCTCGTTTTTGGCGCGTCGAGTTAACAGCGCGCCTTCTGTTTTTCCTTTTTTACCGGTAATGGTGGGTTATTGTAGTCTTCCACTACCCCTTTGCGACTCCTTTTTCTCCTGTTCTGGGCTGCTTTCCAGCCGCCATCATTGTTTGCAGGCAGTGTGTGAACTCTTATTGTTATCCAGCGATGTCTTTTCCGTTGGCGCTCCCTTTTTTATTATTGGAGATCCAGCGTGGCCTGCTTTTGGTGTCATTGTTGCTGGACCAGTTGAACCGCTTTCCCCTTTTTTTGATGGTGCACTAGTGTTTTTTCTCCTTTTTTGCGTGTCTCTTGTTGCCTTGTTGGTGTTGATCGCCTTATCTTTCATTCCAGCTCCTCCTGGACAGTCTGACATTCACGGGAAACCTTGAAAGTTTCATCCGCATTATTTATAGCCGTTTCATACAAAGCCTCAACTACGCCGATTCTCCTTCTGATTTCGGCATGGATGTTGGTTCTTGGTTTAATAAATTCTGACAACTTCGTTATTTGTTTCCCTCTAGCATAAGCAATGCTTGCCATTTTTTCGTTTCCGTTTAACCTACTCTCGAAAGCGATGGTAATGAAGAAAAATGCTCCTTCTTCGCACACGGTCTTCTTTTAATAGAGATCTCGGTGTTATCCCGCTTTTCTTAAAACAATCGACGAAAATCATGGTCTTTTCTTCCCATTTTAAGTGTTACCTTAACCTAGATTGCCACTGGGGTAACATTGCAGTCGCTTGATTCGACAGCTTGAGCCTGCTTGCCCACTCTCTGAATCCGCCGGTACTGAGAATACGACTCTCCATATCGATTTAGTGTCGAGGTTTTGTTGCCCGCAGTAGGTTTCGTTAAAGTCTACCACCTAGAGGAAAATACTGTATTGAGCGCGCCCCTAACAAGGAGACCAGGCGTCGTTTTGCACCGTTCCTCCTGGAATACTGATTTTTTTCCGAAATTGCAAAGGTAGGTTTTTATATGAATCTACCTAAAAACTCTTTTCCTCCATCTTAAACTATTTCGTTTCACACCAATTTAATAAATTTTAAATGTCCATTAAACTTTTAATTTAAAATAGTTGATAAACTGTGATCAAAATTAAATTATTAAAATGTATAAATATATAATTACTTTAATTTCCTATCATAAAAACATCAAAACAAATGCTAAACATGAAAAGACAAAATAATTGACGTTGGTAAGTTGTGCATCACCGTGTATGTATCTTATCCAACAAAATCTTAAACAATTACAAAAAAAATTGTATAACAGACGGTAAAATTTTATCATCAGATATATCACAAATGCATGAAAAAAGCTGATTAAAGTTCAGTTTTTTGTTTGTTTTGAAAATGATCGATATATTTCGAAGTTGACAAAATACATACTTCAAATTAAATCAATTGTTTGTATCTAGTTGTGATATTATAACTCTTGGTAGTTTTCTAAAATCTGACACGATAAAGTGAAATTAGAAACAACTGATCATAATCTTTACCAGCAAATTTATAGATATTATCCAATTCATTATTCGAATGAACGTGACTTGTAGGAATGTAGGATGCGTTTTTACTGTAACAAGTTTTAATATATAATTATCTCCGTAAATACCTATTAATTATAGGTTACTTACTCGTACAGACAATTGAGATGGCAAATTACAATCGTATTAATTCCAAATAATAACTTAATAATTTTATATTTTTATTGATAAAATTGTTGAAAAAACATTAAGTTCATACTTCCAGTGTATATTGCAAAACAAAACTAAGCTTAAACAAAAGTTAAATAATCAATTAAAATTTTATGCAATTATTATTTGCATAATCAAATCATTTTCCAATATCAAATTCTCTTATTTAAATTATCATTTATGTAACTGAATTATACCGACCTTGCAGTCATCTAAAAAGAAATTTTTTTTTATGTATAAAAAATTAAAATTAGTCTAAATTGTAATGGAATTGTAATTATTTTCAAGATAATTTCATCAGCAAAAAACCATTAATATTGCTAAATTCTTAATCGTTTGATTATTTATTTTCACTTTCAATTTTTTTTTATTACACGAGTATTACAATCAATGAAACAACGCAAGAAAATAAATTTATATTTTTTTTTGTAATCAAATTTTTTAAATTTATTTAAATAAAACAATATGGCAGTTATTGTGTTAAATTGGCGTAGAAGAATTCACAAAATTGTGACAAAATATCATGCGGTCGATATCACTTTTAGGCAGTGGTGATATTCAGAGATAGTTGAATCCGTAAACATATAGCTCTTCGTAGTTTTTGTTTTAGAAACTTCTACAGTTGCTGACATTATTTTTGAGAGCAACACAGCCGCGTTAACAAATCCAATCGGGGAATCGAAATTTGTTTAATGGGCGCTACTTTGGTCTTTGAGGCCACCAAGCTAACTACAATTGTCCCATCTTCTCTTGTTGTCCGACAATATACTGTTGCAGCGTACGCTTTCTCTGACGCATCTGAAAACCCATGCAATTCAACACTTCCCACACTCTCACTCTTCCCCATCTCGGTATTACAATATGCTGTAGCTCTGTTAGATTAGATCTAATTTGTTCCTATTTTTCCTGTTCGAAAGGTATTTTATCATCCTAACCCAAATTTAATACCCAGAGTTGTTGGAAGAATATCTTTATGTTAGTGGTTGTTGGAGACAGCCAGCCTAACGGATCGAAGATTCTTGCAGCTTCCGATAAAATATTCCGTTTTGTGTATATCAGTTTTTTGCTCATGTTAAAGGAAAACTTGAAGGTGTCTTCAAGTGGAAAACATTCTATTCCCAATATTTTCATATTAGCATCGTTGCTGATCTATCTTATTCATCTCTTTGTCTTCTCCGGGTATATTTTTCAAGCGCTGAGATCGTTCGAAGCCCATTTTCTCAAACTGAACCCAGCCATGCTAAGAATATTATTAACTTTAGTTAGTCCCTCTTGAGCTTCTTCGATTGTTTCTGTCCAGTCAAGAGATCGTCAATGTAGAAATCATTTTCTATGACTTGTGCAATGTTTGGGTAGAATGTTCTATGTATTTCGCCTAACTTTGATAGAATTTTTGTCGCAAGATACGGAGTGCTTGCGGTTTCATAAGTCACTGTAAGTAGCCTATAATGGTAAATTGGTGAAGATGGTTCTCTTTGCCATACAATTCTTTGATAGTTGATATCTTCTCAATCAACTAGCACCTGACGGTACATTTTCTCAATGTCCGCTTTGAGTACTATTTTGTGGAGTATATTGTAACGAAATTCGAACTTTTATAAATTATAATTTAAATTTTACACCGAGATAGCTCAAAACTATTACCACTGAAAAACACTGAATTTAGCACAAACAAATTATCACCAGAAAATCTCTTATATCACAGGAAAATATAAAAACCTATTAATTAGCTAACAGAAAGAAATCAAGAACGAAATCCAAAAATTATACAATTCAAAAATACAACAAAAAAGCTTGCATTAATATTCCTGGTGGATGTTGTCTAACTTCATATATACTGTCATTTATATAAAAATTTATGGAGACTAAAATCCTATTTGTTATTTTATCACAACTTGATATATCAATTACTTTTAAATTCGGTGCATTCTGAACATTCTAAATATTCCTTCGTCAGACAATTCTGAACATCCATCAAAAAATACTTCTTCCACATTCGATTTATGTATTAAGCAATTCGACGTATCATCATCTAAATCAACTTATGATATTTATATATATCAAGATTTCCTTTAGGGTTGAAATATCAACTCAATTCATCACTAAAACGAATTATGGTTTTGAGACGCCACAAATTACAAAATCAACAGTCTATTTTAAAATTGATATATGTTTAAACAATTTATAAATGAATATTTGATCCATAGAATTCATTAAGGACCATTATAAGACTTTAATCTTGCGATCACCCACACGATTTCCTCTAAAACATTTTTACGTCACAAATAAATTAAAAAAACCTTCGATTCACAAAAAATTCCTATTTGTTTTCACTTTATAATAATATATTTGTTTTAATTCACTAAATGAATTGATTTTATTAGATTTCAACATTATACCAATCGAATCTAAAATTATACTGAACTATTACAATTTAAAATTATACTGATCGATTTTGTTATGAAAATTCTTATTTTTATATTAATTTTTCTTCTTCTGTTTCCCCTTCCAACAATCAACAATTCTCCAACGTAAAAAAAAAACATTAAATCAAACATGTTTATTGTTGAAATTGAGTGACGCAACTAAATCTCAACAGTAGCATACAAAAATGTTGCGACCTTTAAGAAAATTAATAAAATTATAATTGAAAATGAAAATCATTATTTTTAGAACAAAATTGACATAGTCCTGGCGTTACAAAACTAGGATAATAATGGAGGCTACATTAATATCCGTTGTTTATCCTAGAAGAAAGGACTATGAAAATCGCCAATCGCAACTTGCTAAAAAAATTGCTTCGACTATTTAAATTATTGAATGATGATATGGGAATTTACATCAAAAAGAAGGAGAAACAGAAAATCTGATGTACGAAAAAAAAAATATGCTAAACATATATTAAAATTATTTAAATTCTCTTAAAATTATTATTTTATATTTATTATCTGATATAATAATTTTTATTTATTTAATTTAATTTCTTAATTGTAAAATCTTATAATTAATTTATGTGACTTAACACCTCTAAAGAAAAATATTTAATTATTTAACATTGAAAAAATAAAAATATTTGTTTATTTATTGGGTGTTAAGTCCTATCTCAAAACTATTTATTTATTTAGAAAAAATAAAGATATTTAATAAATTATTAGATTTAAATCTTGATGTTTTTTGATTCATTAGTAAAAATTTTATTTAATTAATTTACTTAAAATTATTTATATTATTATTCTAAAACGATAATTTTATTTAATAAAATTTATTCATTTAATTTTCAAAAATTATTGTGTTATTTAATAATTTTAAACATAAAATATATTTATTTATTTATTTATCCTATTTAGAAAAATTGGTTTAGTTAAATCTTTAGTTAAATAATATATTTGTTTTAATTCACTAAATGATTTGATTTTATTAGATTTCAACGTTATACCAATCGAATCTAAAATTATACTGAACTATTACAATTTTAAAATTATACTGATCGATTTTGTTATAAAAATTCTTATTTTTATATTAATTTTTCTTCTTCTGTTTCCCCTTCCAACGATCAACAATTCTCCAACGTAAAAAAAAAAACATTAAATCAAACATGTTTATTGTTGAAATTGAGTGACGCAACTAAATCTCAACAGTATCATACAAAAATGTTGCGACCTTTAAGAAAATTAATAAAATTATAATTGAAAATGAAAATCATTATTTTTAGAACAAAATTGACATAGTCCTGGCGTTGAGTAGTGAAGATTAAATTGTTGGGCCAATCATTAAGTAGCCATTAAGTGAACTATTAGTAGTCGATCAAGCTGAATCATCAAACACCACCCTCAGCTTAGTTGTTGAACTATGTTCTTTCAACACACCATGATGCGACAAATAACAAACTGGATGTGCAGCACCGTTAACTTCAGGATTTGGAATTTACTCCATGTGGTTCAGCATCTCATATTCATCAAACCTTGATATTTGTTTTTAAAATCCATATCGCGTTTAAATCTGGTCATCATGGATTTTAAACGTTTGATCGCCAAACCTTTGCAATCGTCCAGTTCCATTTTTAATTTCTTGAATGGTAATCTCACCATAAATCGTCCATTGTCCAATATTTTATAGGTGTGCTCAAAATGTGCTTCGCACAACTTCTCTTCGTCAGTAAATGGTATGATTTTCGAGACTTCTTCTACTTCCCAGAACCTTTTTAATGATCTATCGATGTCTACTTCAGATGAGGTGCTCTCTATAAAATTAACATTAGAGACCGAACAATGAGGAAATTCTACAGCGATAACCCATCCAAACATTGTTTCTTGGGCTTTGGGATCCTCATGTTCGTTTTTAATTTGGTCTGGTTTCATAATTTTTAAAAATTGACTGATTCCAACCAAGATGTTGGATCGGCCAAATTTAATTTTTCAAGTTGATCATTTAGCGAAAATGTTAATTCTATTGCGGGGATTTGAGCTGACAATGAAGACAAAATTAATGCACTGGCTTCAACTGAGTTCATTTACTCTGGGCAGACGAAGCCTCTGTACACAAGTTTCAGTAAGTAAGGTGTGTTGCGATCCTGAGTCCTGCATTCATCCTGTATTGATGAATTTCGCCGCCACTATCTTCAACATTGATCAACGCTGTTCACAATAAACCAATCGGAACTTTAGGAATCGGAACTATCTCTTAAAGAATCTTCAGAAACATTAAAACCTTGCAAAGTTGATACACCGCAATGTGATAATTCTTCGGGAACATTTTCATTCAAAATTGCATTATTTGATGGAATGTTTGTATTTGGTGTTCCTGATGAAGATCTAGTCTTCATCCAGGTGAAGACTAGAATCATGTTTCCGTTTGAATTTTTTTGCACCGTTTGTGATTTCGGCATCTAAATACTATCTGCGTATCACTGAGACACTTGAAGCAGTGACCCAATTCTTTCACCCGGTTTCGACGATCAGTGATAGACAATTGCAAAAACTTCGAACATTCGTTCAAATAATGTTGTTCTTCGCACAAGGGAGATGTTATATTAGATGACATAAACAACGACCTCAATGGAATGTTCTTGGATGTCGAGGCTCTAGACTGTAGCATATTCGTTGGCTTCAAGTTTTTTAGCATATCAGATCTTTTGTTGAGAGATTGGGAAGGGGGAAATGGAGGTTGGGACTGAAGAGGTTGGGAAGTCGATTTCAGCAGTCTCTTGAATCCAAAGCTGTTTACTTTCATCGTCTAGCTTGTTGAATATTATTTAGATAATCCAGGGATCACGAGCTTCTGCTTGAGTGCCAAGAGCTTTCAAGCCTCGTATCACTTCGTCAGTTGTATAACTAATTTTCCTAATGTTCGATTAATTCACTGATTTCATTGATGGCTGTTCAATAAAGGTTTTCAAAAATGATGTGACTATATTCTGTTTTTTGCTATACCGGCTACATAACTTTTGAAAAGCCTCTACAAAGTTGGGTCCGGTGATAGTGAAATGTTTAACTAAGTTCGCAGCGTCGCCAATCCACAGACACTTTAAATACTGGAATTTTTGAACAGCTGTTATAGTTTTATTTTCGTGGACACACGATGTAAACAAATCATAAAAAAAATCCAATCTTTATAATTTCCATCAAATGATGAAATATGACATCGCGGTAATTTAAAATCGCATGCAGTGGATTGGGTTGTATTATTTCCTTCACTTGAGATTGTTGTTTGATTTATGTCAATGGTCTTGGACTTGGACCATGAATTTAATTTAGCTACCACATGGCAAAATTTATTTTCAAGCCATTCCATTTCCGATTCAAGTTTTTCGTTGATCTCAAACAACGCGTTTTCATTTTCGACAAACTCGGCGAATAAATTGTTAACGCGAACTAATCTATCTTTGATATCTTCATCTGCTACATGTATCATTCAACGTGTTCGAAAACGTAACTAATCGAGTTAGAGTACCTTTCATAACAGTGTGTCTCTTCTTTAAATTTTAATACTCATTGTTAACGCAGACACACGTTATAAATTATAAATAAATATAAAATCTTTATATAACTCAACACAACACTCAATAATATTTGCACAAAAATTTAACA